>JANHGN010005918.1:0-22360 GCA_024605025.1 Megaceryle maxima | reverse complement strand
TGCATCCATTGGACTTGCTGGACACTTAAATCAAATTCTTCATCCATAGGACAGCTGTAGGGAAGCCTATATTACCCAGAGAGAGACAGCCTGCTTAGGGGGTCCTAAAAAAGGTACTGAATTGGAAAAACATGCAACACAAAAGGAGAAAAATCGCTGTACTGATAGACACTTTATAATGCCAGCCTGCCCAGTTGGTAAATAGGTGGCAGCTATGGCCCTTAGGGCTGTTTTGCATAAAACAAGAAAACAAGGCATAAAAATCCCCTGTGCCAGTAGCAGAAAAGAGGCATTCCTCAACCAGCACATCCTATAACCATCCCTACTTATTTTTCTTGTCCTGACTACTACAAAAGATTTACAATGTGCTTCTGGAAAATATATTCCCACGATTGCATTAAAAACTTAACTGCAAGAGTCCTGTTAACATCACAAAGGCAAGTTCTGCTCCTATTTTCTCTTTTCTAGCCACAAACAAGCCCCTGCACTTATAACAGAGTGTTTTTGTTCAAAAAGTGTGCTTTATTGATCAGCCACTTTATTCAAGAGAATCATCAGAGACTCATCTACTTATTAATTTCAGCTTTATAAGTTATCTTAAAGCTCTCCTCCAGACACCAGCTCTTCCTCAGGCATATCTGTCATTCCTGTCAAGAGTACTTCCAATTAATTGGCAAGAGAACCTAGGAAGCACTGACTTTGTGGGGAAAAAAAATGTGACATTGGCATGTGTTTATGAATTGCAGTAGGGATCTATAAAATAATGAACAGCAACACAGAGGTAAATCAGTGCTGCTTGCACCAGGCTGTGTCAGCGTGGACACAGGCTACAAGAAATGAAATGCAACAGTGAAAAACAGCATTGAAAAGAAACAGCACATTACTTGATGCAGAATTAGACTGAGGGACTCATGTACACATGACAGTGAAGGCAGAAGTTCAGAAAGACTGATTAGAAGCATTAGGCAGTATCAGCTAAGTGGAGAAAAAAGCACCAGGGTTTATCTGTTCTGGAAACAGAAACAGTCTATTTTGTTTCATCTGTTTTTACACAGCTGAAATGAGGAGAACAAACAGCTTAGTAAACACTGTATTATAAACACATATCAGGCCACACAGTTTGTTTTCCTTTTCAATACCATTCCCAGCTGAACTACATGTACTGACCATGCAGCCAGGTTAATTCTATTACACCTTAGTATTTACTGTAGTCCTTAAGACTGAAGTCAAATTTAAGACCTGACCACAAACTGAAGTCCAACACTTTTCTCTCAGTATGCCAGCTCCTGTGGACACAAGGCAGAGCTACCCAAGACTGTAAGGCTGGAGTACAGCCCCTGAGCACACTGGCAGGTGCATCATCATCTCCAGGAGCCAGGAATGGAGCTGGGACCAGCCTCCTGCTCTTCGCAGCTAAACAGTCCCAATAAACCCTGCAGTGGCAAAGACCCAGCAAATCCCAGAAAAGCAACAGGAGAAAGGCCAGGAGAGTAGCTTTTAGCTGTAGCTTGCATCACATGCTTATTTTCAGTACAACTCGAGCTCCTGCAGCTAATTCATGTTTGAAAATGTCACTTAAACTCATGGCAGTAGATTAAAAATGCCATGACAGAGATCAGCCCTGCTCCTGCTGCCTCAGCTCCGCTCCATCACTCCACTTGGAAATGGGCAGAGACTTCACGCAGACAAGGCATCATCACAGACTGGTTTGGGTTGAGAGGGACCTTTAAAGGTCATCTGGTCCAATCACCCTGCAGTGAGCAGGGACATCTGCAACTAGAGCAGGTTGCTCAGACCTGGCCAACCTAACCATGAATGTTTCCAGGGATGGGGCTTTTACCACCTAACTTTTGACACTAATTTTCATTTTAAAACCTGAATGTAACCTACCTCTACTTCATGAGTATTTTCTATCAAGGAATTCAGAAAAATTAAATGAATATTTGGCAGGTCTGAGTCGGATATTATAGAGTTACACTTCACACAAACCAGTCCAACTACTTAAATACAGCTAAAACTAATTGCAAGTGTCACTGAAAACTGACTTGGGTCTATATTCACTGATTCCTATTGAAGCATTTGCAGATTGACTAAACATCCCAAGCTTTCTAAGTCATCAGAGTGAGACCTGTTCAGCTTTCTAGATTTATGTTTAATCATAAAAAAATATTCTTTTAATGAAAGTAGATATTTACACTTAAAGATATGCCTTTCAGAGGTAAGATCTGATAACTCTTAACTATGAATAATCTATTACTGATTATTGGAATAGCTGGAAAGGAGGAAGCAACCAGTTAATCTACAGAGCTATTGCTGCACATGAGTTATTTCAAGAACTGTGATAAAAACCATAAAAGCAAATGAAAAGATAAAAAAAGAGAAAAAAAAAAGAATGTACATATTGACTACTTGGGGGAACTTTTAAGCCAGGCAATGCTCTTCTATATGCATTTGTGTATTTTGATTAAAGTTCTATTAAATATTTCAATTTTCAACATCACACTGGAAGGGGGTCAGGATTTTTTTGGACACAGAGATAAATTATGTTTGCATAAAACAGACCTAGAATGTCAGAGCTATGAGGCCTAAATTATGGCAGCGTAGGAAGATGGCCCTCTAAAGCACTTGATGGATGAAAACAAGCAAGACAGTTGACAGCTGGATAACAATCTTTTTCTTGTGCAGCATCATTGTATTATCACCAGCTGCTTTGTGAAGTAGCTTTTAGAACTGGCTATGCATTGCAAATGTAACACTTCTCAGGCTGTTAACCCTCCAATTTACTTACACATCTGAGCATCATCAACAAGTGCTGGAACATATTGCTTTGGGAATTTAATAAGTTAATCTATGATTATGAATAATTCCCCCACTGAATTCAGAAAGCGAGTAAAAAAAGAAAAGAAGAAATGCCTTTTGTACCACTTGTTTTACAGGAGCTTTTCAACATAAGTAAATATAGGAATGTTGTTCTATTTATTTTATTCTTACTTTATGCTGCTCCAGCAGCTCTCACATGAGCCCCACACCTGAGAAAAACAGTGTGGCAGCACAGGACTGAGAGGTTCCTCCCAGGCCCTGGAGTCCAAGCCTTAGCAGGCAAATTGTGTTAATACTTCTATAAATTAAGCTGACATTAAAGTTCCTGTTGGGGAGCCTTATTGCAGAACCTCATTCCTCCAAACCTATTTCTTCTTTCAGAAACTCCAAATTCCGTTTAACTGCTCAAGAAGAAAATATGTGGCTGCAACAGCTCCATGGAGACTCCTGTGATCACTCAGAGGATCTAGACAGCAGCAGCCTCCCCACACCAGCCCTTGTCTTCAAGTCAAAGGTAATTTGGTGTTTGAGCCATCAAACCTTTGCTTGTTCAGCAGCAGCTTCCAGATGCTTAAGGACAGAAGTGGGAGGGGTACAGATGCTTCCACTGCCATTTTCTTTCCTAACACAACTCTTTGCTTATTCAAAGCTACATTTGTAGTAAGGACAACACAGTGAAAGCCTGAAAAGAAGCCAGCTTCCAATTTCTTCATTCACTCCCTTGAGAAACTCAAACACTCATACAGACTAAACCTAACAAGCAAGCACCTGATAAACCTCCTTTTTTTTTTTTTTTTTCATCACTAATCATCCTTCCTTGTTACTGTTAAACACACACTCCCACCTTGAAAATACACAGGCAATTGCTAGTAATTTTCAGTGATACTGGCATCTCCAAACACCGAGCAAAAGACTAAAGCATCTCTTTCTTTTTGTGAAAAACACTTCTGCGCTCCTGTTGGCATTTAAAATAATTCAGGAACATTTAAGGTCTGCACATACAATACACCAACACCCATGAGAACTTGCAGAGCTAAGAAAACTTTGCATCTAGTTGGGATATTTGTCAAATGATTGTATCACATTAGTTACCATCCTCCCACCATGGTTTCAATCCAGTCCAGTAAGGCTTTTGTTTAAAAGCAACACTCACTCAGCCATTGCTTCCTGATGGGAGAGGACCCCAGGCCAGCACTTTGAAAGAGGCATGCCTTTCTCTGCAGCAAGCTCCCTGCAAAGATCCAAATTCCTTCAGACTATACTGAGGCTCTATCAGAATACAAATCAGAGTAATTCATTTCTAAAGTAGAGGAAAGTCAGGAGTGTCTAAAGCAGAAGAAAGAGAGCTGCAAACCAGCACCAGCCTACTCACTTTGGTCCATGCAAACAGGTCAATGTCTTCAGGCATAGTGACATACTGAGCATCCAAGGGAATACTGGATGTAGCCCCTTCCTGTATCACCTGAAAGTAGGCTCTTAAACAGAGCCTGCTGTTACTGGTTGTGAAACAACATCACACAGCTAACAAAACTCAGGAAAAAATACCCACAATCCCTCCCAGGACACCTTGCCAGATTTAATCACAGGTATTTTCTCCACAGCTAAAGGACACTTTATGGACTTTTTTGTGTGTTTTTGTTTGGTTGTTTATTTTTCCCTTTAAAACTTCCATTTTAGAGTATCAAAAAGAATACTTCAGTAGTTTTCTTTCTCCAATATATATGTTGTATTTGTCTTTTTTTTTTTTTTTTCTTCCCTGCAGATGAACTGGAGTTTTGTAGATTGTTTCTTGCCAGATGAGTTTAATGGAAATCCTTAAAAGCTGTGTCCTTCTAAGCGTAATGTGCTCAAAGAAGTGTTGAAAATTGTCTTGGGAACTGTTACTGAAAAGAATTCTTGGCAGTATCTATGCTGCATGTAAGCACATATATGTGCTTTTTTGACCTGCTCATGCTGCAGCTTCATAAGGCTTGTCAAGCAGAAGGATGGGGCAATGTAGTTATTTTGAAAAAGGAATATGGTCTTTCAAGGGAAAAAGAAACCACCAAACCATTGCATGTTGGATAGTTTAGCCCTCCCATTCCTGAGTACTGAAGTGGTTCCTCAGTACTTAATGTGGTTAAGGAACACCAGAGCATCCATGCTACATCTTTGAGACCTTATTTATAAACCCACTAATCTGCAGAAACGCAGATTCAACCTTACAAAAAGTGATAGAGAATATAAATTTAGAGCAAAAGTTGCCCAATTCCCCTTTGAAAACTCCATGGCACAGCAGTCAATAGAACAGAGTGCCACTGCAGTGGCTACTCCCAAACTTCAATGCTAGCTGTTACTCCTACAGTTCCTTAAGGCTGATTAAAAAAAAATAAAAAACACAACAAACCAATGTAATGGCAAGTGCTTGTAATTTTAGATTTATTAAAGGGAAGAGGGCCCTGGGGCAGGAAAAGCTATTTAGATGCTGGCAAGTGAGTCGAAGGTATTTTTGAAGCTGCAACAGCCTGTTCAGTAGCTGCAGCTGGCAGGTAATCGAGCCCTGATGTGCTTCAAGGGGCCAGTGTAGCAGCCTGGTTGGAGATTGTTCTCCTGGCTGTAGAAAAGGAAAGCTGAAGATTAGGCTGGAAAGTGACATTCTGCTTTATGGCCTAATTCGACAAAGTATTTAAAGATATATTTAACTCCCAATGTTTAATCTTGTAATGAAACGTGCTGAAGTATTCTGTTGTCTAGCTTAGGTCACCTGACTCTAGCCCTTAAAATTAAGTATCACCTCTAAAAAGGGTGATGTGAAGGATTTTATTAGAGGTGACGTGGTTGCTTTTTTTTTTTCTAGGGCAGGGGGAAGTTGGTGGAGAGGTTAGGAGGAGGTTGATAAGCTGCAATAAAAGCATACAAATGAATAATTGAATTAAGCTTTCTGTACCTCACGGGAAATCAGCAGAAAGGTTTTCCCACTGAGTTTACTGCATGTTTAGAGACTGTATTACTGCCTTGGCCTTCCTTACCTATTGAAGCAAACCAGGATATTCAGTTCTGGGCTTTTTCACATTGTGTTCTTCCAGGATTGCTAAGGCAGTAATGCTCAATGGCACATGGAGCACACAAAACCCGAGCCCACTCTGTCTCTGGCTGACTGGCAGGCGCAGGGAACCTGCAGGGTTGGTATTTTCCTGATGTACAATTAGAGCCAGCGGGCTGGAAACAGATGGTTATGCCACGGTAAAATTACTAGAATAAGATGTAAACAATTTCTATCAAGCTATGTCTTGTTTCTGCATGCAGAGGCAAATGGAAGAATGAAAACAGCCCGGGTCAGGCTTGCTCGCTGAGTTTTCAAGGATTTTCTCCATTGCAATTGCATCCAGGCTATTGTCCTGTGCAGGTCTTAGGAGGGGGAATAATGTGATATTTACCCAGAGGCAACTAGGAGTAATAAAACCAGCCCTGTTTCTGGGCAGGGCAGTAACCCTTGCTCCTGAATTAGAGACTATTTGAAGCTGAGAGTACACTTAGCTTTGCTTTTCTCATGTTGCCTTTATGATGACCTCAACCAGATTTATGATTTTAGTAACAAAATTATCAAATTATTACCAAGAAAGGTAGAAAGCGGAGAAAAGTGATTCCAATTTATTCTGTTGACCCAACTTTACCATGACAATCTATTTGTCTAACTTCCAACACAGTATAAAGTAAATTACACTAATGTATAAGCCTAATTCTGTTCCTTGACTGATCAAACAGGAGCTACAGCAAGAAAGAAAACGTGTGAAATACCCCAGCATACAGGAAAATCATCTATCACAAAACATGACTGCATTTTGAAAAGCTTTCAACTTGGTCAACTTCAGATTGCTGCTTCTTTAATTGCCTTAATTGGGCTCTTTCCTCTGGTGTATGTTGGTGTCTTTCCCAGCTGCCAAGGAAAGCAAAGCTTGTCATTTTCCTGTGAACAAATGTTTATCTTGTGCCACCCCAGAGCACATCAGGTTTGTCTAGTTTTCATTTTCCCTTTTATCTTTATTTTTTTTTCCTTTCTGATGGTTAGTCTCCATGTACTTGACTATTTTATGCTTTCCATTACTATGTGAGGTAGGGTGGATGGCAACAGGCTAGTATTTTAGATCTTAGTAATACAAATAGGGAAAAAATCCACTGTGATTGAAGCAAAAAAACAAAAATGCCCTTCGGACACTCACTTTTTTTTGAAGATATTTTTTTTCTTTCAGTAAAGACAGGTCTTGCATATAAGAAGAAACCAGCATAGTAGTTGCTACAGTGAAGAGATTTTCAAATTAAATACTAGTGTTTCTTATATGTAATCAGTAGGGTATAGAAAAATCTATACTTCCCAGAATAAAGAAGAGAAATTAATCACTTCAAAGACTACAGCAGAATTTTTTCAAAAGAAGTTTTATGAAAATAGTAATAGAATTGACTTCCCAGACCTGTACCATGGCCTAATCCTGCCACCCTCTGTCCAACTTCACTTGTCAGGTGGCTGAAAAGGTAAAGAGTGGAGCTGAGACTGACAGGGGGTATAATTACACCAGTCACCTTTTCTCTGAAAGCTGAACTAAAAAGAATGCATTTTTTAAAAGACCAATTCCTGCTGAACTGGTATAGAATTTAGCAGTCAGGTGCAGACCTGCAGGTCCCAGAGAATTAAAATTTCATAGCTTTTTGCACACTTATTCTAATGGATCCCACTGAAGTGCAAGGGACCCTGTCTGGAAAATACAACTTTGGAGGTTTGCAAGCATAGCAGTGTTCCTCCGAACCAACATTGTCCACCTTCCTCCTTTCTGTGCTGTTGATTCAAGGTATGGAATCAAAAAGTGATGTGATCTTTTTACTTACCCAGGATCTCAATTTTATATTCATTTACCGAAGCTGCTTCATCATTTCACAATGGGAGGGATAGATAAATGAATAAATAAATGCTCTTTTCTACTCTGACCTATTATATTTTGCTGAAGTCTGCCAGAGGCTTCCAATCCCTAGAAACTCTTTTCTAGGGCATCTCCAATCTAGAAGCATGTGGAGACACTAATTAATGTAAAAGTTCTACTTGCAAGAGCAGAGATACTAAAAAGCTGTACCAACTTTAGTTTTTTAGGTCCTTCAATTTTATTCAGTTATAGAGCTTCTATTTTATTAGGCACTGAGGTATTTGGTTCCATTTCAAGCATCAGAAGCAAAGCTAAAAGGCAATTTTCAATAAAATAACTTTTACTAAGCAGGGTTTATTTCTTGTATTTTGTGAAAATTCTGTAATGATGTCTAGACTTTGTGCACGTAGCCATGTTTAGCTATTTTTAAAATCTTCAAGTTAAAAACATCATCTCTAATTTTCTTAAGAATAAATATTTAGAAAGGCTCAGTCAAACCAGAATAAAGGCTCAGACAAACAAATAATGTCATTTCTCCATGACCTTAAAAAAGATTGTAAAAAAAACTGTAGGATTGAAAAGAGGTCAGAATTGAAAATTAATGCCTAACTTCACTCTTTTTTTTTTTTTTCCAAGAATTAGACAAGTGCTTTCCCTCCACCCCCCCCTCCATATTTTGCTACCTTTTCATATTATATAACATGTTTTTTTTCCTTGGATAAAAGTCTTCCTCATGTATTCTGCACAAATTTGAAGGAAGGCTTGTGCTCTACATGGGGAGCTGATGATCCTCACGGGACAGACTGTTGCTGTGCGGTGTATGATGATGTGTTGGGAGCTGGAAAAGTTACCACCTCCCTGGGAGCACAGAGCCTGAAGAAAAGTTTAAAAAGCAGTAGTGTCAATAAGTGAGGAGAATATTTCACTCTTGCAGCAAGCCCAGAAGATCTGTGCAGGTCTCAAGGTTGCTGGTCTCCTACTGTTTTCCATCTGCCCCACCTCAGGCTCACCCACTGCACCTGGTGTTGACTCCCATTCTCACCCTGATCTGTTGCTAGTGACAATTCCTGGCAAACCTGAGCCACCAAAGGATCCCATAACTGAGATCAAATTCCAGAATTTGTTTCCAGACAGAACCGGGCAGCCAGGGACTCTGGACCTTTCACCCACCCCTCACATCTACAGCAGATTTCTCAGCAACCCAGGCCCTTGACCTGGTATCAACACGTGCTGGAAATACATGTTTTGAGTAGTCATTTCTTATTCTACTCTCGCAAAAGCAAACCTACTTTCCCAGAAATAGAATGTTCTTCTCCATAGCCCTTTTTTTTTCATTTTTTGTTTAGCTTTCAGACCAATCTTCACGGTTTTCCTCAGTTTCATCATCACTGCTTCATCAGCTGTGTTGGATTTGAACCAGTCAGCTGTTACCCTACACTGTGCTTGGTCTTATTTTTCAGAAGCTGTTAGAACATTATTTTTATGTAAATATTTATTGTCTTTAATGGTGCCTGAAAAAAGAAAAAAGTTGCTTTGTGAATATTTCTACTATTTTCCTCTTCCGCTTTTGTCTTGTGCTTACTCAACCAAGCCTGGGAATCAGTCCCTGTGATGAATCACCCTGTCTTACAATGCTCAAAAATCCTTCTATACCATTAAATCAGGCTGATGATCCAGATTTTCTGATATATGGTTCCCTGCTTCCACTAAAAATAGATGAAGTCAATAAAGTTGTCTTAGTCCTACAGTGCAAGTGAAGGTAATGTGTGCTGGAGCTGAAACCAAGGTGCTTGACATTGTGGTCTTCCAGCATCTGGAAGTTTTCTTCTGTTGTGCTCATTCTACAGATGGAAACAGAAGTATAGAAAATGCACCTGAGGAATCAGGAACTGCAGTAATACCAAATATCTGTGTTGTCTATTACAGAGAAGAAAACACTTGGAAGAGATGGAGACAGAATTGCTCATGCTTGTTTCCCTGCCATACAAACCTGGAATGTTTCTAATTTTTGTCTTAAAACCTGTGTGAGTGTGCATGATACCAGAATAGCTTGACTGGCTGCTTGTAGCCACTTGGTAGCTGGATTTAATCTTCTGCCTCAAATTGCAGAAAAATAGTAACCAGACTTGTTTGGGTTCAGTGACACTGGTAGGGAGGGAAATGGAATTACTGCTGAGAAAACAAACAAACAAACAAACAAACTTCTGCACGAAGGAGAAAATAAAATAAATATATTTTTAAATAGAAGAGAGACTCTTGACTCTTAAATAGAAGAGAGATATTTTACATGAACTTCAGTTCATGTGGAAATAATCATTGAGCAGCAGTAGACCAGGCAGAGTATTGTGCAGAATTAAGAAATTTGTTGATTTCTAATTTTGTTTTCTAGTAAAATAACCTATATAGCAGTTTAAGAGAGGAATATGCATTTTTCTCTAAGTAATTTCTTTATGATTCTACCCATATTTTCAAAGCAGATTTCTGTGTTTAAATGAACACCACGAGTGTGTTTGTGTGTAAGAAGTGGTTGGAGCTTTGAACTGTCCTGCTTGTAGATTTGAAGGCACACTGTAAAATGTGCTCGTAAGATCTTCAGTGCTGAACTGGAATGATTATTAAGAGATAAAATATTAATATGGTTCAAACTTAATTTTCTCAGGTTTCCTAGATGATAACTTCAAATGACAGGTTCACACCTGTGAAAGAACACAAGGCTCTAGAGAGTGCACAGGCACTTTTATGCTCCCAGAAAGGTCACAAGCTATTTGCAAGGTGACAGCAAGGTTTTCTTATGGGACCTGGTGAGGAACGGGAGGAGATGCTTGTCTGCAGCGCTGGGAGGTGAGAGAGCAATCAGTGATACAAAACAGAGTGGCCTGAAAAGCCCATTGGTCCTTGATGGAAGCTGCTCCTCCAAAGCAGAATGCTGCTGGGGTACCTGGTACCTTTTACAGCTTCTCAGGCTGTGCAAGGCCACTCTGCAGGGAAATATCACTTTGATTCTTTTGTGTTTACACCAACTTAAGTAAAATAAGATCTAACAAGTAGCAGGGACGTAGTCTATACTGACTCTAAAATGAATGTTTGAGCTGGTCACTTTTATTATTTCTTTCCCAATACATCTGTAAATGTTATCATGCAAAACACAGTGGTGTTGGAACTGCTGAGAGGATTGTTTTCAAGAATTAAGAAAGATGGGCAGGTGAAGGAATTAGTTATTAAAAGACAAGTCCTGAAGAGGAATGTACTAATTAAAAATCTGAGGAATTACTTCAGCTGAAGTGTTGGGTTGTTTTTGCCAGTGAAACAAGTATTCTCTTGAGAAAACTGATGATGAGCCGTTAAAAAGAAATACAGCTCATTTTATTGTGTGATGGTTTTATTTCTTATATGGTCCCCTTCCAAGCAATTTTAAGAAGCTTTTACATTTCATGGAACAAAGATATCATTTTGAAGTGGGCAGAACTATAAAAAAATGGTAAAAAGCCTACAATGGAGTTACTTTATGGTTTTGATATATACATGAAATACAAACAATAAATACTCCACATTTCTGAGAAGGCTATGTTCTTCAAAAGGCCTTGCCAACCTATTCATCCATATACTCCTCTCTCACAGACAGGAATTTATGCTCACAGTATGTGACCAAAATCAATGACACCAAATTGATAGTGTTTCCAGCTTCTTGCTATTTAAACAACTGAATTACATCAAGTTCCACTTCACGCGCACAGGGAAATGAATGGCAAAAAAAGTCCAGAGAAGGAAAGGAGTGGTCCAAAGTGGACAGAAATATCAGGAGGAGGTTCCCTTTGTATCCAGTGTATGAGCACTCGAGGCGGGAGGGACCTGCTGGAGCTGTACCAACTCTCAATCCCTCGATGTTGGGCTGAATATCATTAGAAACGTAGTTTCTATGAGCTCCCATTTCACACCGTGGGGTTAAAGATCCAGCAAGACTGCCTTCTGGGAACAGTGTGTATTTAAGCTGTGAACCAGAATTAAAAAAAAAAATAATTAAAAAGATGAAAAGGGAAAACAAGTGGTGAGCCTGCTCTGCCTGTGGGCAGTGTCTGTGGTGGTTATGGAGAGCTGGTGTGCAGAGCTGCAGTGAATCCCTGCCTTTGGGAGGGTGCTGGGATTGTAGCTCACAGGTTTAAACAGCACATTCTGGGGAATGGCTATGAGAGGACTAATGCTATGGGTCTTTGTAGATGCCATTTATTCAGTCACCAGTTCCCACTGTGGTGTCCCAGCAAATATTCTGGGGTGGCATGGGCCTTCCTTAGGCTATCCTGAAGTGTACAACTTTCTGTATGGTTTACTGCATCTAACGAAGAGAACTTGACCCCTAAGTGACTATAACAGAGCATCTTTCAAAAAGCATCTTAATGATGTTCTGAATTTCAGGAGAGAAGGTCCTTATCTAGGGCAGGAAAAGTCTCACAGGGAGATGGTGCTGAATGTGAGTAATTTCTTCTGGAAGAACATTCTGCGCTGCACAAAAGGCCAAACAGCAGCAAAAGAGAAGGAGTGAAAATATTCTTCTTTTCTCTCATCATATTTCATCTGCTTGTAAGGGACAGTTTCTGCATATGGCCTCTTTGATCATCTGCCTTGGCAGCTGTAAACTGGCAGGGTCAAAAAAAATCTGATGCAAAACTTGATGCTGAGAAATTAACCGAGGCTTTGTCTTATCTGCAGCAGCTGAAACTTGGTCAGATTTAACACTTTTTTTTTTTTTTACAACACAACTGTAGATGAAATAATGTACTTTCTCCTTTCACACTGATTATAGGTAATAGAAAGAAAAATGCAGTTTCTGACATACTTTTGTGGGAGCCTGAAACCAATTGATTGACAGGACTAGTCACTGGAAGCAGGAATTACATACTGCAAATGAGGTTTTTGCCTGGCTTTCCATGTCACTAAGGCACTTATTCACTGAATCATAAAAAGAAAACCAAAAAAACCCAGAAATCATATTGTATGGGTGTTGAAACAAACTAGAAATTGAAAGTAGAAATCTTTCAGAAGCACAAGGAGAAAGACAAACAACCTTGAAAAAAGATTGGTAAAATCCATTACACCTTTTTTTTCCAGCTGAGCTCTCTATATCTTCCTCAGAGTAATAATTTACATATAAGCCAAAATTACAACAAACAGTAGCTACAGTAACAATACTTCTCTATTGTACCTTAAATGAGGAAGTGTGGGGTTTTGAGAAAAACACAATAAAATAGGATTGCAATTATACTCATTTTTTATGACTAAGTGCAGTGACAGGAAAAAATTACTGCTATTTTCCTAATAAGAGATAAGGATAGGGAAAGGGTGGAAATCAAGCTTCGTGATTTGGAATAGGAACTGAAGATCTCATACTGGTTCTGAGTTTCTGCTTGACACAGCAGGGGTTCACAGGGGATTCTGATGTTTCACAGCAAAGTTATTTTCAGGAGAAAAAAAAATAGAAAATTGGGGAAAACAAGTTATTACATACCATTGTTTCTTACTTGGTAAGGAAGATCAGTGAAGAGCAACGTTTTGGTTGGCCATGGACCTGCACATACACAGTAACTTTCAAGTTTTCAAATAAAAAGACACTAAGGTTATTTCTGCCACTTCTGAAAATACTAGTAGGAAATAAAAACTAGCTTTTATTTCTTTTTATGCATATCTATTTACTTATTTGTTTGTTTTACTGAAGGACCACCATACAACCTATGAAGGCAATGGGTTATCTCATTCATAGACAGATAGGTGTGTTTTGTTTCTTCTCTTGCTCTCTGTGTTAGAAGGACTCTCTCTCAGTGTGCTTTCAGCTTTAGCATATACATGGCAAAATAGCTTTTCATTATTTTGCTTTCTAAGGTTTTTCTTTTGGTTTGCTGAGAATTTTAGAAGCTATTAGTAAATGGCTAAGACATGTCCGTGACAAGCATTTGTCACTAGAGTTGAACTACTTGTGCTGTGGTTCTTAAAGATGAAAAGAAAGTGTCATCTAATGCCAACACACCTGTCTTAGAGGTTGTTTTGCATTTTGCAAGCTTCTTCTATTTTATTTGTCAAGAATGGCTAAATTAATAGAAAATATTTCTGCTGGTAAGCTGCAAATATACATTCTCTAGCTATAGATAATGTAGTTCTTGTACAATCTGTCTGAGATTTAGGGTAATTCAGGCTGGGACTTTTTGGAAGGCATTGTTAGATGCTGATACCAACAGCAGGGAAATCCCAGCAGGAGCTCACTTAGGCAGATGTTTAATCTGAGGACTGAGATTTAGAGTTTGAATGGCAGGTTTGAGTGACTGAATGAGACTCAGACTATGGTTCTGCTGATACATTTATGCTGTGTGTTGATCAGTTCAGCTCAGGATAAAGATTTCCCCTTAAATATATACTAGTAATCTGCCAGTGAGTTACCACTCTGTCTGTGCTCCTTACCTGCATTAGAGAATTAATCAGAGGCCCTTCGTGCTCATGAATTAGGTTTATGTGACTCTTGCTGACTTCTCCCTGCCTTTCATTTGTGTTCTTCCTCCTTTTGTACTGTTCTGCTTCACCACCTACTTCTCATGCTCTGTGGAGCTTCTGGGCGCAGTTTTCCCTTTATCTCCCACCTTTTCTTTCCCTCTCATCCTTATGCATTGTGTGCTGCTGGCTGTACTTCATTAATACATTTTCTACACAATGCCCTCCTTTCTAGTCTCTTCCCACAATATCAAATTACTATTAATCAGTCAGTCTGTGATACTCATTATTCATACACAGATGCATGCCACAGCACAGAAACACACTATCTATCTTACTTAAAACCATCCTAGATCTTAAATAAGAGAGATAACAATGCAACACACTCAGGGCTCTAATAAACAAGAGAGGAAAATGGATCATGATATGAACTAAGAATTTTCCATTGAGAAGCCTCATCCCAATGCTGGCAGTCAACAACATGTAATGGTCAAAGGATAGGAGAAAAAAATATCCATTTTTCTTTCTTTTGAAATGATCTTGTGTTCCAATATTCAGGAATATTCAGTTTTGGTCCTTCCATGTCTTCAGCTGTCTTGAAGCACAGTTAAGATTAAAATTGTCACATTATTGTGTAGAATGTGATATAGTGAGAGTGGCAAGCGGAGGAAAAACAGATGCAACATGTACCAGTAGAAAATTAGAAGGAAAGTAGTCTCTGCACCAGCATCTTATTTTCTCCAGCTTGCTTTTGTTTTCTCAGTCTCATTTTACTACATCCCTACTCATGTAACTAAGTATGTAACTTATACAGACAAACTTTATATACCTCATTGTATAAAACATGCTCCAGTACTGTTAATACTTGAGTTCTATAGAAGTAACTGGAAAAGACCTGTTCACCCAGAAATGGACTTTCACAATCTGAAAGGGCTCTTTCCCTATGGGTAACTTTCAAGACACATCCTTTCAGTACCAACTTTTGATATATGAATTTGGTTAATTTTCTTTTAACAAGGGGGCTACCCCTGAATTTAGCACTGCTTCTCAGATAGGTCTTAGCAAAAGACCCCCCAGCTTTTGGGACAAGCTCTCATGTCTAGACATTTCAAGTAGATGGTAGATGTGTTTGAACCATAAAACCTATTATTAGTAAATAATCTCAGAATGAAGATCTGAATCACCTGCCTCTAGAAGGTGTGCAGTGATTGGTAGCCATGATGAACTAAGCCTTGATGAGCTTTGATCTTTCAAGTTCTCCAGCTGGTGGGGATAGGAGTCAGAGTTGTTTCCATGCTTTGTTCCTTGAAGTTTGCTTCTCTTCAGAGCTACTAAGTGAGGAGCTGCTTTGTGACTCTTTCCCACCAAGATAATGTATACAGATGCAGAAAGAGCTCCTATTTTCTCAGGTAACAATCTGATCTGCAAATCTTTGCTTTTGTGAATTATAAATGGACTTGGCCTATGTCTGAAGGACAAGAGTGTTGGCTATTGAAGGGTGATGTGCAGGATTTCAAGAACAGTGTTGTTTGGTCTCATGTTGTTTGTCACTAAATGTGAATGGAGACTGAGCTCCAGTAACTGAATTAACTTGTCTGGTTTAGAAGCATTTGTTTTACTTAAAAGAGGTGGGATATGTAAGGATTCTTATTTTACTGAAGTGATGGATGAAAAGAGGAAAATTTTACTGTAAAGTGGATTAGTCTGAAGTTCTAATCTTTGTGTATGTGCAGACATTAATTGAGTAAGTGGAGCAAAATTATGGTTAACACAGTGAGTAGTGGAGGAAAAAAGTGCTTGCTAATCATAGTGCTGAGTAATCAATGCTGAAAATCGAAGGATCCTTATGACCAAATTAATCTACTTTTATTACCTGTCTGTCTTTGCTTAGTTAGTGTAAAACAGTTCATTAAGAATCTTGCTTGACTAAAGGAATAGCAAATAAAGGAAAGATGCTGCTAGAAGACTCCAAAGGACTTGATGTTATACAGTTTTCAGTCTTTGGTTATGAACTGTGACTTTCATGTGTAGCATCGTAATTTATATATTTAAAAACTTCTGACTTTTGCAGTGTACTTACCACTCATCTTGTAAACACTGAGTATTGTTCTTCAATCAGTAGTTATGAACTCCATGTGTCATTGCTCTGTTAGACAACCTGATTATGGTTATTGTTTAATTATCATGCTTCAAAAAGTCTTGTTCTGATAAACTCAGTGAGATTTCAGAAATCATATTTGTGGTGAGACATTTCTCATAAAATGCTGAGATGTTTTCATCTCCATTTCCTTGTTCATGGTCAATTTTCATTTGGATTTCCTCCATCTAAATCCTCACTCTTGCAGAAAAACTTCTCCAATGATTACAATAAAACCTCAGGGTCTGATGTAACCTTCTTTTCCCTGAAAGTATGGGATTTGCTTTGTGATTTTTGGCTCAATCATTTTGTATTTTAAAAAAAATGTGCAGCACAATTGTACCTGTTGTCTTAGCGGGTAAAGTTACAGTTCCTTTACTCTTCGTGGCATGTTCTGCACGTCTGCTGTTGAAATAAGCTGCTACAACATCTCTCTGTCACTTCCAATAATCTCTCCTCTCCCCAAGAAAGTAATTAAATTATATTTCCCAGGTATTGATTTATATTTCTAGCCTTATTTCTGCTACAAGATTGCATATATCCATGAGATTAAAGAGGTTTCTCTCTTCCTTGTAAAAAATAACTGTTAGACTTCCTTCTGTATCTAAAAATTGAAATAAAAATTTAAATTTTCAGTACTAAATTTAATCAATGATGCTAGTCTTATTTTTGATAATAGCTTATTTCTAAGAGCATGGCCTTATAGCAAGTCACAGAAATTCTGGCAATTACATGCTCATTTCTTACCCTGCTTCAACTAGATTGGAGTTTTCAAAGTGAAAAAGGTGTACTAGAGACCCCTTTGATCTTCAGGGACAAGAAGAGGGAGACTCAGTTAGGTGGATCTCGCAGGGGATTTTTCTGGGGCTGGGTTTTTTGGTTTTGGTCCGGGAAATGATGGAAGCCAGACTCTGTGATGGGATGTAGCATTAACTATATACTTAACTAAAATTAAGATACATAGTTCATCTCATTTAGAACTTAATAACTGGGGGGAGGAAAAATCAAAAAGAAAAAAAGAAAATAGGAATGTTCCTCTTGAATACACACACTATACAGATATATTTTATATTTGAAGAACAGCAAGTAAGCTCAGGCAGAGCATCCAACTGTTCTTTGAAATGGCTTTGTCTTCAGTTCTGCACAGATCTCCTTAATGCCTCCCATGGAGCATCTAGCTGGGGAATTGAGAACTAGAGCAGTCTGGGTGAGCTGGTGGAGCAGCTCTGAATGCTCTTCATGTGCAATTCCAGAGCTAACCCCCTTAGTGCAGAGAGCTGAAAATGAGTTGTGAGCCGAGAGAACTTGATTGAAATGTCAAAGTACTCGGATCCCTGTAGAGCTCCAACAGAAGAGACTTCTGCAGCAGAGGATTGTTTTGACAAAGGAGTCCTGCTGTGTGAAATTTGCAGCTGTACCTTGTGATGAGCAACCATGTATTAGATTCAGCAAAATTCATCTCCCTGCTCAGATCATGAGATGTTAGCAGGGAATATTGCTCCAGAGTCAAATTGTTCTTCCCAACTATAAGCATGCTCTTAAAATCAGTATATTTATAGGAAAGGACTGGCCTGTTTTATGAGCTTTGAAGTCCATTCAGGAAAGAATGGTCACATTTCTGAACTCGAAATAAGAAACTCAAATGCAGAATGAAGTAGCATATACAGCAGAAGCTGGGAGCATTATATGCAGCAGAAAGAAAACCACACCGAGCTGAGGTCTCCTTGGGATCTGTGGTGCAGCTAAGAAAACTAAAGACCTGGTAATATACTGTGTCTGATTTCCAAACAAGTAACTAAAGCAGTTAATTCACTGAATTTACTGCAGTGACCCCGAATAATGCGATAAATTGCAAGTTTGATCTTCTAGCTGAATCTACTCTTTGCAGTGAATTTTTGCAGTGAATTTTAAAACTGTGTTTTCTTAGTTTCTTTTGAGATTAAAAAAAAAAAAAATGGAAACAATCTGAACATTGATCAAACAAGAAATACAAACATGTATATGTATTTTCTTGCACGGTGGTTGACTGAGATTTGGAGCCAGGAAATAGTTTGTTATATCTGCACTAAGAAGCTGGAATCACACTTAGCATTCATCTTCTCTTTGATTTACAGAAAATGATTAACTTAGTACTTCATGGAGAGAAGGGTAAATGAATGCATTCAGTTTTTCATTTGTTTGGGGCTTTTTTTTTTCCTGTTTATTGAGGCATTAGCTATAGCAGGCAGTTCTGCTTCCACCAAGAACATGTAAAAAAAAAAAAAAGTATTTGAAGTTGTATGCTTTCTGCTAAGAAAGATGTCTTCCCTGAGGAAAGGAAGCAGTCTAGGGGGTCAGAAAACTAGGGCAGATATATTGAGACATATTGAGATATACTGAGACTTCAGGGCTTTGAGGAGGAGCTGCAGCCTACGTGTTCTGCCACCTCTCTGCGTGCCCCTGAGCCGGGCGGTGGGGCAGGCAGTGTTATAAAGCTGTCAGTTGCTACTCTCCAGCAGTGGCCCTCTGACCTTTCTGGTGGACCTCCGGTATCAGAAGGTGCTGCTGAAAAGGGGGTTGTATATGTCTAACTCTGACGTGAAAGGAACAGAGTGTCCATGTCAGGCACATGTGCTCATCCCTGATGTCTCATGGCTCTTGCTTGGCAGAGCCATGAAACAGGCAGAGCATTAAATGACGTGTTCAGGCTCTCCAGACCTGTCCACACCATGCAGCAGAGCTAAATCAGACAAATTCATCTCTGCAGGAATAGGTGCTGAGAGGTGTCTTGAAATTTTCCTTTATTTTTTTTTTTATATGAAAAGAGCAGCTGCAATGAATCTGTTGAGTCAGAGACCAAGTGCTTCTGCTGAGCGAGCAGTGGCAGCAGCCGGCGTGGGGTCTGTCGGGTGGAAAGGATGTTCATACACTCTCCCCTGAATTCATTGCTGCTATTTGGGGATGTTTCTAGCAGTATTGCCACTGGATTGCAACAAGTCTTTAAGATGACTAGATGCACAAGGAAGTGGTAAGGAAACCTTGGTCAGGAGGTGTAAGTAAAGGCAGGGAGTGAACGGATATGAAACGAGCACGTTTCTGTATTTGCCTCTGGCTGACACAGACAGCTGGGGATCTAAATTACTTAGAGCAAAATGTATGCATGGCTTCACAGTAACCAAAGTTAGAGTGAACTTGGAAGTTTTATATAAACTCTTCTCTTAGGTCAGGTTATGGTCTTCTCCAACATCATTCCAACTCCAGGAGAAGTCATTACTTACCTGACTGTTCAGGCTGCAAGTTATCACCATAACAAATTTCTCTTAACTTAGCACCACAGCTACAAGCGTTCAGGAAGAACAGACACTTTCTTTTTTTTAATGGTTTCAATTTGGCACTCAAGGAAAATTTGATAACGAGCTAATATTTAACTTGCTCAAGGCAAAACTCTGTCACAGGAATGAACGTGTGTATTGTAGATACAAAGCCTGACTGTAGATTTTTAGGTTTGCTCTCACTAGTGTATGGGTGGAAAAGGCTCTGCTACTGAAAAATTATACTGGCATCTTGTTGGGAGCTTAGAGACCATGCTGACCTTGGATAAAATGGGGAAATCAGAAATGCTTTTCTCTCTCATTTCTAAATGTATCTAGTCCAGGGCAGAGATCCTAGTGCAGTTTCACATCTTCAAACCCTACTGGAGTCCATGTCACCCAAACAAATGCTTTTGGATCTTACTACAGTTTGAAAACTTTAATTGGAAAACACAGGGTTCATCTTGTATTTTCAGGTATATCTCTCTTTATTATCTCTGCTCTGTCTGCCTTTAAATGCTTCTAAGAAACCACGGAAAATATTTGCCTAGCTCTGCTTTCCTCAAATCACATCTTATTGCAGGCAAACTTCTCTAGGGTTTGGGCTTAGCTTGGCTATGCAAGATGGCCCAGTTTGGATGTTTTTCTGAAGTCATCAAAACATCCTGGATCAGCCAAAATTTGCTTGAGAACTCTTGAAAACAGGCTGTCTCTTGAGCTTTCTAATGTTTCTGGCTTCCAGTCAGACTGGAAATGCCATGGAAACAACACTTGTGGCAGTCCAGCTCCCAGCTGCTACCAGCACTCAGTACTTGGGAGGCAAGGAAAAAAAATTAATTGAAAACAAAGTGTTCAAAGTTCAGCAAAGGTCCAAGTATGGCTTCAGGTGAATTCCAGTAGTTGTGTGTTTAGTTAGACCTGATTTGCCTGTGTCTTTTTGATTTAGGAAGAGCTGCCCACACACAGTTATTCTGCTTCAGATATAGATGTTCAAAAGTGTACAGTGATGGCCTAAATCTTTTTTATTATTATTTATTTATTTAAAGCTGGTGGGTAGAGTTCAGATTTTGGTGGGAGTTGAACATTTGAAAATCATGCTCTAAGTACATTTTTGATCAAAGGCGCTTCCACTGAGTGTTCCTAAAGCAATGTATATAAAAAATGTCAAGTTTTACTGCACTGCCTGCAAGATGGACAGGTCAGTGAGCTAGGCTCATCAGAAATCAAGCAATTATGACCATTTAAATGTGTTAAGAATTTTGCATCCTATTGACATCAAAGACAGACGAAATCAAGACATTGAGAATTTGTCAAAGCTCTTGAGAATCTGCAAGTTGAACTGAAATTCATCAAAATGCAGGTTTCTTTCTCAGAAAGCTATCGGGGCACAAATCTAGATGGTGGAAGTTTGAAAGGATCTGGGTTTTCAAGCAAAAATGAACTGGTGAGCAACTCATTTGATAAGTACTGTGAGATTCTTGAAATCAAGATGAAAGTTGCTCATTTCTCCACTACAGCTTTCTCCTTCCCACACACCTTGCACTGCTCTTGGTAGCATGGAACTGGCATGAGCTCTAAGTAGATCAGTATATTTTGCACCTAGCTGAGAAATTTTTAAGCTCTTCTGTCATAAGGAAGGTGGGATTTAAACAGGAAGGTGGGATTTAAACAGGAAGGTGGGATTTAAACAGGAAGGTGGGATTTAAACAGGAATGTTGTCTTCAAAACAAAACAAAAACCAAACAAGCAAACAACAGCAACACAACAACAAAGAATAACTCGGACATGAGGCAGCACTTAATTAGGAGGGCAGGGCTCGGTGTAGGATCTCCTGGGTACCTTGTCACTGGGAGAGGTAGCACAAGGTCATGCATCTCCCCTGAAGTTGGTGGGGTTTCTCTGGTTTGCAACAGCTCATAGAATGGTAGGGGTTGGAAGGGACTTCTGGAAATCATCCAGTCCAACCCCCTTGTCAGAGGTGGATCACCCAGGGCAGGCCACACAGGAAGAGATCCAGGTGGGTTTTGAATGTCTCTAGAGCAGGAGACTCCACAACCTCTCTGGGCAGCTTGGGCCAGGCCCTGTCACTTTCACAGTGAAGAAGTTTTTCCTCATGTTGAGGTGGAACTTCCTGTGTTTCACCTGCCTACCATTACCCCTTGTCCTATCCCAGGGCACCACTGACAAGAGCCTGGCCCCTTCTACTTGACCCCCATCCTTCAGATATTTGTAAACATTCATCAGATTCTCAGGCTTCTCTTCTCCAGGCTAAACAGCCCCAGGGCTCTCAGCCTTTCCTCAGATGTTCCAGTCCCTTCATGATCTCCATAGCTCTCTGTTGGACTCTCTCTAGTATTTCTCTGCCCCTCTTAACAGCTGTCATCCTATTAGACCAAGGATGCCTTTTCCTTCCCCAGAGAATGAAAATATTATGCTTTCAGGCACTAGGAAGTGCTTTATGGCTGGAGGATATTTTTGTGGTGATACTGGGAAGCCAGCATTCATATAAAGAGTGCTTTGCAGCACGAGTGATTCCAGCAGTGTTTGGGAAAGAGATGGATGCTGTGAGAACCCTGAGTGGGCTTGGCAGAAGCTGTCCACACAGCTACTGCAGCTCTGCTGACCGAGGATAACTTGTTTGACTGACTGACCCTCCAAGCAGGAATCCCAGATTAGGTCCTAGGGTGGTATCTTGCTTTGCTTTTAGCTAGCCTCTCGGTGTCATGATCCAAGGGGTCATTGTCCCTTTG
>JANHGN010005916.1:0-12954 GCA_024605025.1 Megaceryle maxima | reverse complement strand
TGTTTACAAATATCTGCAGGGTGGGGGTCAAGTAGAAGGGGCCAGTCTCTTGTCAGTGGTGCCCTGTGATAGGACAATGGGCAATGGTCACAAGCTGGAACATAGGAAGTTCCACCTCAACATGAGGAAAAACTTCTTCACTGTGAGGGTGATGGAGCCTGGAACAGGCTGCCCAGAGAGGCTGTGGAGTCTCCTGCTCTGGTGACTTTCAAAACCTGCCTGGATCTGTTCCTGTGTGACCTGCCCTGGGTGTTCCTGCGCTGGCAGGGGCCTTGGAGTCAATGATCTCCAGAGGTCTCTTCCAACCTCTACCATTCTATGAATTAAATAAATTAAGTACTTTGATGGAGGTCAGAGTTTGAGGGCTGATAGTGATCAGAAAGATAACTGTGCCCTTGGACAGGATGCAGTGAGATCTTCTCAGCTTTAAGGAATGTTAACTGGAAATGGGCTTCTTGGAGCAGCTGGTATTCTACACTGTTGACTTGACTGCAGCTCTAGAAGGTTTGAAACTAGTTTTCAGGCTGCTCAGTTGTGTGGAATTTGTATACTGCACTTGAAAATAGATATGTGGATTAGTAATGTTAGTATAAATTACAAACATTAGAAATGCTGTTAATACCTGTGGCATTAAATTCTGTAATTCACTTAATGTATCGTGAAATGTAAAGTGAAGCAAATCCTACAGGAATTTTTGGAGGTAAGTCTATTTGAAGGGCTGGACTGGGCCAGGCTAAATGACGGACACTCCTAGATTCCTGTCTCTGAGGCTACTCCTGGTTGTCTAGCAGTGTGTGTAAGAGTAAGTACTACACTAGGAAGTAATACTTTCCCAGATACTCTTCCAGCTGTCAGCAGTTTTCAAAGACTTACTGGTCTTTTTTAGCTAATTGGTTTTAAAAAATTCCCCTGGCAGGCATTTTTACCATTCAGTGTGTTGTAAAAAAAAAAAAAAAAAAAAAAGTCAAAACAAAACAACACATTTAATTTCTTTTGATTCTGCCTCTGCTATCTTCATTTGATAGGACCACTGCAGATACTAGAAGAGACATCTGACAGTCATTCTCTCTTCAGTCATTCCCTAGCTGAAAGCTGTTCTACAGTTCTTCATCATTCTTAACACCTTTCTCTCTACTTTTCCTACTTGAATGTTGAGACTTTAAATTCTGTTCTGGGAAGTGAAGAGAAAGCCATCACAGATACACAGGAAGGTTTTGAACATGCTTACTGGTTGTATATGGAGCGGATTTCCAGCTTCACATTATTGAAGTGAAGGAAGACAGGACAACTCCTCAGTGATAATAATTGAAGATAAATTATTTCCTTGCAATCACTGTTTTCATATACATTTAGAGAATATAATCTATCTAGACAAAGACTTAGTCCTATGGTGTTATTTAAATACATGTTTTTCCTTTTTGAAGGGATTATATAAGATACCATGATGTGTTTCACACTGGTAGCTCAAAACCAGAGATGTTTCTTGATGCTATTCAGTAAGGGAACTGAGAACGGCTCAAGGCCTGAGGATTTTCATGACATTACTGAGTCTTGAATGTCAGATCCTCCTCCATGTTAACAGTTTACAGCTCCATAAGTGGTTGTGCCAAAGGCATCCAGTGTATCTATAAAGTATTCAGCATCCATACCACCATTTCACGGTAAAGTGCTGTGAAAGGGTGATACCACTTTTCAACATTTTAAATCTCTCTATTCTCAATCATTTTGTGAAATCAACAAAGTCAGTTTTATGTTGTGATAAGGCCTGCTAAACTTCAGCGATGTGCCTTTACATGTGGTCCAGGATAATCTTTTCTGGGGAATGGAGGGGAATGGAATTGGAATTGGAGGTGTGTTACAATTCCTTTAACCGCTGCTCAGTATCCCAGATCACTGCTTTTCTATTGCCAGCATCATTCTTTTTTGCAGCAGCAGCAGCTGTGTCAAATACCATGCAAAGGATTGTGTAGAATGTATCTGATAAGAGAAAAGAATATTATAGAGAGTGTTTAAAAGTTTTCGTTCAAGATACAAATATCACAGATGCCTACGTACTCGGGTAAACAATAGTGGCTGAAGAACACACTCTTTTTCACTTAAAAGCTGTTGGTTTATTTGAAAGCAATAATTTGTTATCTAAGGATTATGTAGGAAAACAGGACCTGTTGTATAGCACAGGATACTGAACCAGTTGGCAGCACATCCAGTGTGTTGTGAGGATCTCTACCAGCTGCTTCTGAGGAAATTGTCAGACGCTTAAATAGCAAACGATGAAATAATGTACCTCTGGGAGAGGTGCAGAGCTGGGTCATGGCAGGAGACCAGTAGGTCAGATTCACTGATTCTGTACCATGGGTTTTCTAGGTGAGACAGCTGTAAGCAGAGGTGGATCATTAGACTGAAACTTTCAGATCTCTCTCCTTAGACACCATGTTATACCTGGATTTAACTTTTGGATCTCTAGTATCTGTGGTGTGTTTGATCTTTAACATCACAGCCTACAGGAACACTGACACTGAAAAAAACTGTGTAACTGGGACAACAGACCTTTTTATCTCTGTTCATAATAGCTCTATGAATTAAGAACACTTTTCTTAAGCATCTATGTATTAGATCTCAGTGTCTCAATCTCTGTGTCACGTCAGTATTCATAAATACACTTCAGACACTGCATAACAACTGCCTTTTTTTTTTTTTTTGTTAGAAAACCTTACATACTTTACTTAATGACATAGATCTAAGCTTAGAGGCACTGAAAATGAAACAAAGCATCACCGCTGCTTTTGTGGGATCATGATGGCTCTTCCGATGAGAGCAGCATTGTCTTGTTTGCTCAATGCCAGAACTAAGAAGTGCAAAATGGAGTTCACTAGAGGTGGGAGTAGGCTGATAATAAGAACTTTGGAGATTCTCTCTTTACACTCATGTCTGGATGGTATAAAGAAAATGTGC
Source organism: Megaceryle maxima (assembly GCA_024605025.1). Taxonomy (NCBI): domain Eukaryota; kingdom Metazoa; phylum Chordata; class Aves; order Coraciiformes; family Cerylidae; genus Megaceryle; species Megaceryle maxima. The sequence continues at coordinate 10,002 of JANHGN010005916.1, read as the reverse complement.
ACTGCTTTGGAATATATCGTACTAGCTCTGCCAGGCAATGTCAAAGTCCAGGTATGAGAGGAACTCAGGGAGCAGGTGCTCCCTAATGTCCTGAGTAGCTATGAATGTAAGGTCCACTCAATGACTGGGTCATAGGGAGCTATTTCAATTCCCTGTTTGAGAGCTGCCTTTGGAGTGCTTCTTTCTGTTTGCTCTCTGAAACACACCATGTTTGTGGCCAGACAAATTTCTGGTGTGAAGGTTCAGAACCAAAGGATTGCATGCTTTTTTCTTACTGGGAAGAACAAATTTATATGAAGAGTAAAATCAGACAAAAAATGTCTTCAGCCTTTTGGTTGGGAAATACTGGGAAAGCACTTTCTCGCATGATTGCATGTGGGGCATCTTCAAACACCCAGAGAATCTGTTCATGGGCATCTGGAGTGAATCACCAGCTGGAGGTGAGGACCCTCCAATTGAACCGCAGATTCCTCTGCCAGCTGACTGAAATAAACTTGGTCTTACTGTCTTTGTTGTTCCAGGTATTGCTGTGGTTCTCTGACAGAGTTGCTTTCTTTGAAGTCAAAGTCCATATGTCTATCTTGTATTTAACTTATGGTATTCATGTTAATGCAGTGACTTCTGAATAAGTGCCTGGCTTTTTCCACCCAGCCTGTTCTGCTGAGTTCAAGTGGAACTGTGGAGTACTTTGCTCTTTCAAACACAGGTAATTCTATTGGAAAGCTAAACAGAGGCTAATAGATCTAATTAGAGGTACTTGCATTTAAGCATCCCAACCTTCACTTTTACTATACAAATGTACAGGTAGCTCTTTCCATGTAAGAAACAATTGGCTCTTCACCTGTTCAATGCATTGTATTCAATGTTATTTACATAGATGTAAACCAATGTGATGAATTATGTATTCTTAAAAATAGGATAGTGTTAAAATGTGATAGAGGATTGCTACATATAGTAAATATACTTACTGTTTGGCTCCTGTTTTCTTCTCACAGACTTTGATAAATTACAGTGCTTCTTAAATGGGGCCTCATTAATGCTTTTATTTAATGTTTTTAATGTCATGGCCTCATTAATGCTTTTATAAAATGATACCAAGGAGTTCTTAAAGTTCTGAAGACCAAAATTGGGCAAACCCACACATAATCTCAGACCAAGGCATTCTCCACTCTCTTCTTGCAGGCTGGATAATGACAAACAGCCATAATGAAAGGTAATTACAGACAGCAATTGCTAGGAGGGACAGTAAATATCAGGGACAGTAATGGTAGTCTCTTCTCATACTTCATCAGTTTGGGTTAAAGTTGAGAGTCTGCAACAGAGAAGCCAAAAGCAAATAATACTTCCAAGCAGTTGGAATTGTGTTTTTGTGAGCCATCTGCCAAAGCCAGTTCCAGATGCACTAAAAATATGCATCTATAGCTGGGGGGGGGGGGGGGGGGAAGGTTTTTGTTTGTGTGACAAATGACTTGCAGAAGAAAGAAAACTCCATAGTTATGGGGGTTTTATTTGAAAAAATCATCCATTTGTCCTTTAACTAGAATAATAACTGTTTTACAGAATACTGACTACATCTTTTCATGGTTTCAAGATTTGGCACAGTCAGTCACAGAGACAAGTCCTTTTGTTTCCCATCAGTGTTACATTTTGCTTCCAAATTCTATGGAAAGCATACTTTACAAAAACCTACAATGTTTCCCAAAGTGTACAAGCTAATAAAAAGAAGTCAATTCCCCTTCATCACCCTTCTCAATTTCCTACATGTCAGTGCTTGATATGAACTTGCTATTTATACATCTTCAATATAGTAAGACTGCCTTCCTTGTATACACCAGCTCAGCTCTCTCAGGAGCTTGTTATGTAGCTTTCTTCTCAGTAGGCTGGAGAAGAGCTAGTGAGCGAGTTGCTTTCCCTCCCCCAGAATGCTGTGTCACGTGAGGAAACTGTAAGGTCTCTAGTGTCCGATGAGTTGCATAAAGTACTGCTTGCTTGGCCACGTGTGAGAAAGCAAAACTGTTACAAGACCTTTTTGAACAGCAGCAGCTGTTTCATTTGTACGACACTGCACCGATTTCTTCTCTCCATTTTGTTTTCCTTTGTGATATTTACCTACAGCTGGTTATTTTTAAACCTGCAGAGCAGAGTACTGGCTTTAAGCTTGCTTCCTGAGATGTGAAACTCCCTTAAATGACCCACAGTTCTTGCATTTTTTCTCTTTTTGTCCATGTCTCCTGGGTTTCTGCCACTGGCCTTGGTAATTCAGGGGGACTGTTCTGGAGTCTTCCACCATGGCCAATTCCTCATTAACTGAAAAATAAACCAAACAACACAATATTATGTAAGAACGTGCTAATCCTATGGTGAATTCTTATAAAGAAATATACATATATGCTGGCATATTTTAGTAAGAGCTAATCTTACTAAATTGAAGGTGCCTAAGTAGCACATTACCATCAGTTTGTCCATGCTCCTAGAAGTCTGAGTGTGAGATGGGATTGTGCCTATGCCCACTGAAGCACTGACACAAACTCTGTTGACATCAACACAAATACTCTATTCTCATTTGCCTCCACCATCTTTCAATCTGAATTAAACCACAGAATCATAGAATCATTAGGGTTGGAAAGGACCTCTAGGATCATCCTAACATCTCTCTATCCATTAGACCATAGCCTCAAGTGCTACATATACTTGTTTTTTAAACACCTCTTGTTCTATCACAGGGCACAACTGACAAGAGACTGGCCCCTTCTACTTGACCCCCACCCTGCAGATGTTTGTAAACATTCATAAGATCCCCTCTCAGTCTGCTCTTCTCCAGGCTAAACAGCCCCAGGGCTCTCAGCCTTTCCTCATAAGAGAGATGTTCCAGTCCCTTCATCATTCTTGTAGCTCTCCCTTGGACTCTCTCTAGTATTTCCCTGTCCCTCTTGAACTGGGGAGACCAGAACTGGACACAATACACCAGATGTGGTCTCACGAGTGCAGAGTAGAGGGGGAGGAGAATCTCCCTTGACCCGCTGCCCACACTCTTCTTTATGCACCCCAGGAGACCATTGGCCTTCCTGGACACAAGGTTACACTACTGGCTCATGGATAACTTACTGGTCTACCAGGACTCCAGGGTCCTTCTCTGTGGAGCTGCTTTCCAGCAGGTGAACCCCTAACCTGTACTGGTGCATGGGGTTATTCCTCAGCAGGTGTAGGACTCTACACTTGCCTTTGTTGAACTTCATGTGGTTCCCAGCTTTCAAAAATCCTTAAACAATAGTGAGGAGAGCAGTGACCTTGTACTTGCAATTCTTGTTCTACTTTACTGTGGCAGTGCTACAAGAGCCTCAAATCAGCCTGATCCTTCCTATGGTGCCTGTGATGCAAACAGAACAGAACAGAAAAATGGCATCTGCACCCATAACCTGGAATCGTCAGAACACGACGGTGTCAGAGGCTTGGAGAATATTTGGAGAGGGATGAAGAAACAGAGAAAAAAAAAATAGAAAAAAGACAAAGTAACACATTTTGTCACAGGGTATTAACTTCCCTTCTCATTGCTAGCTGTTCAGGAGAAATGTGTGCTGTTTTGTTTGTTGGTTTTAGTTTTGTCATTAAGGATTCTTGGAGGGATGATACTAAGGTGGGTTTTGATCTATTTACACGGACCCCCTCTCTTGCTGCACAGAGAAAAACAAAATGCTTATTTGACAATGAAGCAAGGCAGCTTTGTTTTTAATAATGCATTTGATTTTCATTTTTCTTTACAAGATCTAAGGCAACAGGCACTGAAAGCCTGCTGGATTTCTGAGATTTTGTCAGAGAGGGAGGACTGGCATTTAAAGGAGTCTGTTCTCAGACTTATCTGCAGTTAGTTGTTTTGCTCACCTGATGGTCTTAAACTGAAGTTGGCTCTGCTTACCTGGACAGCTGCTTGGAATGATTTCTGTGAGTTGGCTGGAGGCCTAAGTGGTAGGTTGGACTCTGGCAGTCTTAGATCAAGCAAAATAAGGGCTTGGAGATAGAGCTGGAGCTGCGATGCCCAAAGTATTAAAGACAGGAAATCATTTTGCATCCTCTTGAGAGTCCCAGCCAGAACACCTGTGATCTGCAAACTGAGAATCTCCTTCCCTGAGGCACTGAATAGCAAGATGATTCCCTTCAAGCATCCTTCTCAGTTACGAAAGAGAGAAGCACAGAAGCAATATTATTTTGGCAAATTAATCTGCCAGCTTCTTCATTCCTCTCTCTCTCTCTCTCAAAGCCTCAATTGCTAATCTCAGAAAATTCAGGAGACAGTTACTTACTTAAACTCACTTCAAAGTTTAAATTCTGTGCTTTAAGCAAAGCAAAATTTAACATCTGGTTCTGCAGATTATTTGCAAACCTGCAGAAAATTCAGCTAGGGAGGACATGAGGGCTGTGAAACAGGGCAGACCAGTTTCTTTCAGCAGCGGATCATGCAGCATGAATGCAAATATCTGCAGCTTTCTTCAGCTGGGCTCTTTTGGCTTAATGAAAGTATTGCCTGAGCCTCAGCAAAATACCTGAACTGATGGGATCTGTAACCCACCTGCTTTCCCTGTTTTGCTTGATCCTAGCTGGAATAGGAAAGCATTACCAGGTAAGAATGAGCTCAGTGCTCTCTCAGTAGTACTTCGTAATAACTAATGTCTAACTATCACAGATGGGCACAGAGATTATTATTTCCTGAAAGGGAGCATCCTCGCTTTTATCCATAGGCTAATGCAAGCATTTTATTAGCTTTCATTTCAACCTTTTTCAAGAAAGAGCTCTCAATACTTAGCCTTCCTATTCCCTCATAGCTATGGAATTGCATGATGCTTTGGCACCACACCAATTTTTTTTGGTTGTTTCTTATTTGTGTGTGAAAAACAGCACCTTGGTCTACAAATAATTTATAACCAAAGGCAGAGCTGGGTTAGATACACAGAACAGTCCTCCCTAGTTGATTAATTCAGCATCTGAAAGCACATATTTTACAACAAATGTTTTGAGTTTTAGCAGCCTGAAGGTAACTTGTGATGAATGCTTGTATGCAAACACTCTTCCTTTCTCTTAAAGCCTCAGATCCAAATGCCCAGGGATGATATACAAAATAAGTGAATTCATTCCTGGGTGTATGCGGCCTTTCTTACTTTTGGAACTGCATTAAATTGCCCAGTTTTGGGGTTTTCAGAAGACTCCAGGATAGAGCAAACTTAATGAATGTATAAATTATAGTGTTTGATCTGGCATTTAGGTAAGGATTCTTCCCTAGACTTGCACCAGTGGGTAAATCTAGATGCATTCTTTTGGGCTGATGCACCTTGGGTCAGCTCAGGGTGAATGCCTCAGCTTATCTGCAGAGCCCTGTGATCAGGATTGTCCTGTCTGCCCTAGCCAAGTATCTGCTTTTGAGACTGGTTGAGCTGCTGCAACTGAAACCTGTAGTGCACACGTAGTGGACTATTTTTCCAGGCAGGGTTCTCACCAAGCTCTGCCAAAAAGCACCTGAAGTTTAGAGAGGAAATATAGGATGTCATCTGAGTTACCCTGACACTCCCTATGGAGAAAAGGTTCAAAAAGCAGCTAATTTGAGGAACCAGCTTAGGCCATTGCCTTCTGCAAGAACACGTTTTAGAAGGGCTGAAGGAAAGAGAGGATGAAGTCTGATCTAGACATGCACCAGGGCTGGTCTAGGCAACTGGAAGCCTACAATGAGAGCAAAGCACATGTGAATCTGGTGCTGCAGCTGGAACTCAGACCTGGAAGGCATGAAGATCATCCCATTAAAACCAGATGGTCTCACAGGGGCCTCCCTTTTAGACGAAACTTCCTGCCTGCTATGGTTATAGCCTAGTACGTGTATTTCTGTGCAGGACCAGTCAGGTTCTGTGAGCAGCCTCAGTTTGCAGTACCCAGGTGTATTGCACTCACTGTGCATTTACTCGGCTGGAGGTGTTTCTTGTTTTGATTTTACTCTGAAGATAGATTTTTGAAGTGACTATAAGGTGATTTTAAATTAGAAAAAGGCCATATGGCAAATGTACAAAGTAAAAGCAAATACATACCTTTGAAGAAACACAGACCTATGCTCATTAACCAACTACTTATAGGGTGTAACAACTGTCACTTGTCTCAGTGAAGACTTGCAGGGGGAAAGCACAGAGGAAAATGATCTGCATTTTACCTACATTAACATTTTGGTTGCCCTTTCTACAGTAGTATAGTAAAATCTTCCATAGTATGGTATGTAAAACTATGGAGTTTTAAGTAAGGGTTCAATCCCAATTCTAAAAAAATTCCTGTAACATTTTTCAAATAGGAAATGGTCTAAAATGCAATACAGCTTCACACAATTGTTTATGGTCATGGTTCTCTTCAGTTTAATTAATCATACAAGCCTAGCAGTAGCCTGTTGAACAAGAGGTTTTGTCTGCCTCCCCACTCATTGGCCCCAAGTCCTGACTCACCTTCTAATAGTTTGATCCTGAAGTAGGCAATTAGCAGCAGCAGGAGTAAAGTCACGGGCATAAAGATTCCAGCAAAGAGAACATAGCCAGGCAGCTCGTTCATAAACACCGAAAATAGGTACCTCATGCTTATTTTCCTCAGCAGCAACTGTGCTGAACAAGATCCTTCAGGTCTCTGACTGTGGAGCTGATTTATCTTGTTTTCTTCCTTTTTTCCCTGCATCCACATTCTGCCCTTTGCTCAGGCCATTATCTCTCTTTGGACTTTGATTTGTTTGTGTAGGCCTGTGATTCCCAGTAGGACAAGAGTTCACTTGAAAACTTACTCAGCCACAAAGTTTAAAAGTGTGTAGTGAAGTAATGTAAAGCTCTGAAAACTTTATATGTGTTGGGCTGGGCAGGGCCCAATATGTGAGGCAGCTGACGTTTGAGCAGTATGGGTTCTGTCATCTGCTAATGTACGCACAATTCAGAATAATAAGCACTCTCTTTCTAGATATATTATTAATTTTATGGTAGATCTCAAATGCTCACTCAGGGTGAAGGCCCTGTTACACACACTACACAGGCATAGATGCCATCTTTGCTCTGAAGAGTTCTCAGACCAGACCATTGAGGCAAACAGCGAGCGACTGAGCAGATGCTGTACCAACAGCATTTCTCCCAAAGAGCAGCTTCAGAACATTGTAGCTCGGGAAGGTTTGGTTTTTAGTAAGGTTGAAAATACGTGATTTTGGAGGGCCAGACTTGCCAAAGAATTCAACAACCTTTTAAACATTCAAGGAACTGGGTTTGAGTTGTTCAGTGTGTTCAGTTTTTCCCATCTGGTCACTAAGCCTATGGCAGAACTATGTCTAGGATGTATCAACTGGTTTAAAAAGATTATTAGTCATTCTATAGCCTTTCTTTACACCTTCAGGTTTCTAAAAGCACTTGGTCACTAGAGCTGACATCTTGGAAGTGCTATTTTACACAGGTTGCATTGACTTCACCTCAGGCCGATGCAGACTCTCACTGTTTGACCTGCCTGTGTGCTTGAATTCCAGCAGAGCTGTGTTTCAGATTGTTGGATACCAGCTTAGTCCACCTGAACATTCAGTCTCTGACTTACCAGATCTGACACCTAATGAGGATGTCAGGTTATAATCAGCATCGTGAGGTCGTGGCTTCAGCAGCTCATTATGACCCGGTCCAAAAATCTGTCTCATTTCATGTGCATTTGAGAGATGGTAAGGATTTTACTTGTTTAATAACTACTAAACCTCAAAGTGAACCTTAAGCTCAAGGTGAGAAGAACCATCTTGAGAACAGATCTCTTCAGGCATCCAGAAAGGATGTACAAGATTTGCTTGACTGATTGGGTAGGTGGGTAGGCTGGGGCCAATGGGAAACACAGTAGACTTGCAGATTTGCAGGGGAAAGAGGTACGTCTGTGTTCACCTTGTCTTCTTCACCTACTGTATTCAGAAGGCAAACAACTCACCTAATAATTATTTAATATTTCTAATTTTTTTATCAAACTCTAATATTTGAGATCCTCACTTTGTGACAAGTGATTGAGAGTATCACGTTTGTAGGTAAATTCCTGATTTTATTAATCACCTGCTGTTGTGATTGATAAAACAAAGGGAATGTGCTTTATTTCTTACTTAAATTTGTTTGGCTTCTTTCTAACCATGACATCTTATTCTGCCTTTTCCCGCTAAATATCTGACCTCATTCATAACGTGTTTTATGATCTAGTGATGAATGGATTAAAAGCCAGGTGGTGAGGATATTAATATTATTATAGGTCCATCTGTTGCCAGATAATCTCTTCCTTCCATACATACCTGTCATCTGTCATCAATAATTTCTTTTAACATTTTTGTTTGTTTGTTTGTTTTCATATTAATATTCATTCAGTTTGGGGTTTTTTTTTCTGTGTATTTTTTTAAGGCTATTGTGAATTTGAAGTGTTCTGGTTTGCAAAACTGTTGCAATATTGTGATGAACCTTCTTTGGATCATTTTAAAAATTCCTTCCTAACTGGTGTTCTTAGGAAAACAAAAAAAAAACCACAAGAAAACCACACAAAAAACCCAAACAAAAAGCACACAAAAACCCCAAACAAACCACAAAGCAAACAAAAACCCAACCCAACCAACACACAAAAAAAACCCAACAAAAAGCAAACAAACAAACCAAACCAAAACACAAAAAAACCACCATAACCAAAACATTATCTTGAGCAATCAGAGTGTCTGCAAGAGTAAAGTCTGTGACATCTGTGACTGAATTCCAAATGCTGTGACACTGTGAGATGAAGTGAGGGGTATTTCACTTTGATATATGTGCATGGCTAATGATCACGTTAATGGTATCTAAATACCTGCACACAAGGGCAAAACAGTCATTTGGAATTTTTAATTGATTGTCCTTGTGCTCCTGAGATGTTAGTTCTTTCTGTCAAATATGAATCAGGGGACACGATGAAGTATGTAACTGCCTTGCTTGACATACCTGACTCTCGTGGTGCCAGACAGCTGATGGATGCTGAGCAGACAGCCTGGAAGTGGTTAGTTTCTGCTCAGGGAAAAATAAGAAAATTCTTAACCCTCCACATGTGTACAAGCTCCTTGTGGAATGGCCGGAGTCAGCTCTGATCACAGCAGCTACATGAGGAGCAAAACTTGGCCAGTGGCTGTTTGGTGCAGCAGACATGTAAAGCAAGTTTCTCTATTGAAGCAGCACAAATATAAGTGGAAACAAGGTTAAACATATTTCTACCATGTTTTACCAGTTTGTTTTCTACCTGGGCTGGTGGCTGGTGTGCATAAAGCCAAGGGGAGCTCCACTGCTGCACAAGCTGCAGCTTTTGGCAGAGTGGGGTTTCTGCACCCTGATAAGCCCTGGTTGGCAGTGGCAATGTCTTGCATGGCTCTGCTGTGTAAGCGTATCTACCATGGTCAAAGGAAAATGGAAATGTGGGCTGGGCATGGATTAGTAACACAGGAACATTGGTTTCCTGGATGAACTGTAAGCCTGGGTGTATTTAGAAAATAGATGGAGTTGTGAGCTTTGCAAAGATGTTGTTGAATTCCCACCAGTTGGAAAGAAGCAACCAATTGCTCATCACCACCCCAGCACTTCCAGCCTTGGGGTGCAGGGTGGACCTGCCAAAACCTCACTTTCTGGCTCGTGGAAAATTTGGCCATTTCAAAATTTTCCTATTCGCTTGAATCAGAAACTTAATTTCCTGTGAAAGGGAATTTAAGGAACATTCATTTTAGAGACACTTAAGCTTTTATTTCAGCTGTATCATTTATTTTATTTACACAGAATATGAATGAATTCATTCAAACCTTAAATTAAACTGCTCTTTCCAAAACCTGTCAATTAATATTAGAAATGGTGAACATCACACTTACCTTGTTGGAAGAAATTACTTTACCTTCTCATCTTTGTAAAATAATGAATTCTTGCAGAATATTTTGATTCAATCACAGTTTTCAAAGGAAAAATTTGTCTCACAATTTCTACATGGCTTTATTAG
>JANHGN010005915.1:0-15689 GCA_024605025.1 Megaceryle maxima | reverse complement strand
TTTATATGGGGTTGTTCAGATTTAGAGAAAAAAAACCCCGCAACAATTCACTGCTGAGGGGTTAATTTATAATCAAAATTAAGTGCTATATTGGAAATTAATATTAAAGGAAGCAAAAAACCTACTTGCAATACTGTTAGATAGTATATACATTTCTAACTTTACCCATTTTGCAGATGGTCACAAACAGTAGAATTTGTTTTTCCTTCTCATGATATATAAATGAGATGCTTAATGATTCAATGAGTTGAAAATCAGCAGTACTGTTAACACATCGACCATGGCAGTGTATATTCAGTTAGGGTTTCCTGTCCTACATTTTATGGACCTTTGTGGATTCCTTCTGTCAGGTTTACAACCAGCTTCACTGTTCCAGCACTACTCTTGCTGGTACATATTATAAAATCACACTTATAAATGTATATGGGTGGAATTGTTGGATCAAATGAGAGCCAAAAGGTGTGCAGACCCCTACAATACAGTGCTGCATTGTAAAATATAAATATTAGAGAAGAAATAATGTAGCAGGTTCGTCATAGGACTTCACCTTAAATATCTTCCAGGACACCATGATTTGTTCATATGAAGGACTTCTTACACTGGACAGAGTATCATAATGCAAATTATTTTATGGTTACTTATTATATATCCTACATTCGTTTTTACTTAATTATAATCAAACTGATGCCAACTTAACTCAATCCTTCTCCACTATAATTTTAAAATATACCTGCAGACAAAAGAAAATGCACTAAAAATAATTGTACACAGTTATAGATCTGTAGTTCAGAAAACACACACACCTTAAAATTTCTTAGACAGTCCATACTTTCAGAGAATCAGTACAAATGTCAACACAGAAATAAGTGACAGGGACCTTTTGGAGGTAGGACAATGAGGCTACGAAGAATCAGATCCACTCAGACAATGACGAGTGAGGCAGCAAGGCAGTGAAGTAGTGAGGTAGCAGCCATCTCTCCCTGTCACGCAGCCACCAGGGTGCATGGGAGAGTGCAGGTGAAGACACATGAAGGAACAGAGGCTCTGATAGCTTGACAGACAAGAGAAGCCCTGATGGCAGCTAGTCTGGCAACAAGTTTGGCCCTACCAAAATGGTGGGTACTTGCCTCAGGATCAAAACCACTGTTTCTTCAGAGAAAGCCCCAGTGATGTCTGATGTATCCACCCAGACAGAACTGATAACAGAGGAAACTTCAGTACAGGCAGTAGGTTGCAATGACTGCCCAACTCTCTGTCCTAGGGAAAAGGTAAGTATCTGCACAAGGTGTGAGCAGGTGGATTACCTGTTGCATCAGGTGTCTGAGTTAAATGAAACAGTAACTAGGCTAAGCAGCATTAGATAAGCAGAGGCAGAGATTGACATGTGGCTTTGGAACCAATTTCCAGCAACAGACACCACTGAGGATGAAGCACCCTGGACCGTGGTGTCCCACAAATGCAGATCTCCCCCACAGTCTCCAACCTCCAGCATCTCAACTAAAAACAGATTTGAAGTTTTAACAACAGTAGACACCCATGAGCAAGACCCACAAGGTGCAACTGAACCAGCAGCACACAGCATATATCACAGAAATAAATGACATGTGTTTGTAGTGGGGGACTCGTTAAGGGGCATAGAAGCACCCATCTGCTGACCTGACAGGGAGTCACATGATGTTACAGAGAGGGTGCCACAACTTGTTAAAAAAATGCAATAGTCTCCACTATTACTCTTTCATTTATGCACAAATGACACTATAAGCCCAAATTTAGGCAGAATCAAGAAACACTATAAGGCCCTGGGGAAGAAAGTGAAGGATTTTGGTGCCCAAGTTATCTTTTCTTCCATATTACAAGCTCAAGGATTGGGGGCAGACAGGAATAGACACATCAGGGAGACCAACTTCTGTCTATGTGGCTGGTGTTCTTGCAAAGATTTTGGCTTTTACAATAATGGCACCTTCTATAAGGACTACAACCTGCTAGGAAGGAATGGAATCCACCCATCTAAAAGAAGTAGGGGAACCTTTGGCAGCAGGCTGGCCAAGTTGCTGAGACAGGCTTTAAACTGAAGGACATAGGGGAAGGGATCCAAAATGGCAATGCCCATGCCACCATCACCACTACAGCCAATTGAGGAGTAAATCAGGCCAACCAGATTAGTATAATATGTGCCTCAGCTGTATCCCTAAATGAGAATCAAAAGACCAGGCACCTAAAGGGTATGTATACCAGCACATGCAGTCTGGAAAACAAACATAAGGAACTGGAGATCTGTGCCCAGTCAGGAAGTTACAGTATCATAGGAATAACTCAAACAACGTGGGTCAACTCACACAACTGGGGGAATTGTTATAGGCAGCTATAGGATAGTTGTATAGACAGGCAGGGTAGAAGAGGAAGAGGAGTCACACTCTATATTAAGAAGAACCTTGTATGTATAGAAGTCAACTATGGCAATTGTGGAAGCCCTGTCAGATGACTCTGGGTCAAAATCAGAGAGGTTGTCTTCAAGGGAGACCTTATGGTAGGCATCTGTTACCAACCCCCAGACCAAGAAAATGAGACCAATGAAGTGGTACTTGGGTCAATTAAGCAAGCTTCAGGTCAACAAAACTTGGTTCTTATGGGAGACTTTTAACTACCCAGACATTTGCTGAAAGAACAACACAGCAGTTCACTTGTCATCCATCAAGTTCCTAGAATGATTAGAGGACAGACTTGACTAAGTAATTAGATAGGATGAGAGGAAATGGGCTTAAGTTGCACTAGGGGAGGTTTAGATTGGAATTATGAAAAATTTCTATACTGAAAGAGTGGAGAGGCATTGGAACAGGCTGCCCATGGAAGTGGTGGAGTAACCATCCCTGGAGGTACTCAAAAAATGTGTAGATGTGGCACTTCAGGACATGGTTTAGTGGTCATGAAGATGTAGGCAGATGGTTGGTCTTGATGATCTTGGAGTTCTTTTTCAACCTTAATGATTCTGTGATTCCATGATTTTTGTTCTGTTATATGATATTTCTTCCTTATGATGGTATTTCAAACTCCAGCCCCAGTATTTGGTTTGGAGCTTGCCAGTCAGCAAGGAATAAAAATGAGCAGCAATGCCACTAAATAGAGTTTACAATTCCAGATCCAATGATAGGGCTGTCTTCTTAAACCAAGCAACCTTGTTGGTAACTTTTACAGGCAAACATTTTGGAAGATTCACTTTCCGTTTTTTTGTTTTGTTTTGTTTTGTTTTTTCTTTAACTGCACTATTCTTAATACTTGACATTATTTTCTACACACCATCTAAATATGCAGACAAAATCACCCCAAGATGACAGTATGTATCCCTCAAACAGTGACAACTCAGAGACACCAAGATTATTGTATTAAATTATTAAGAATCTTGATATTTATCTCCAGTAAATGTCATTGTGTCAAATAGAGTAGAAAAATTATATCCAATGCTAAGACTCTCGGGCAAGTAGAAAGATTCATGCTTTAAAAGAAATGCCAAACAACCTTTAGAAATAATTCAAGAAATAAAATAACTGTTTTCAATTTATAAGGTATATAAATAGTATATCATAACAATTTATAAAGTACAGTCTGGAGTCAGAACTCCATTTCAATTCTCTGATTTGAAATAAATCAATTTAAAATAGCCCCAACATTTAAAGTTTCATCAGACCTTTACTAAAAGATCAGCTCAACTGAACAACAAATATTTGCCAGTGTTATTGAATCCCTGTAACTGTGAGCAACATTTAACAAGTTTGCATAATCAATACCTATCTTCTGAGCTGAGAGACTTATAAAAGCTTTGCCCTGTGCCAAAATGTCCGAAACATGAAGCTAAATCCCTGTGAAGGCAGATACACAAGTGAAAATATTTACCATTCAATAAACTGGATTGTACAACTTTATGTTGATGAAGCAGGTTACATGACGTATGGAGCCTAGGTGAAATTGTTCTCAGTTTTAAAATGTTTTTCAGTAATGTCAAATGAAAAATCTATTCTATGCCTCTGTCAGTATTGACAGTTCAGCAACATTACACATTTCAAGTTAAATAATATGCTTTCCAATTTCATTTTCCTATCATCCATTCTTAAGTGCTATGCCAAAGGCATTAATTTATGGTTATAAAAAAGAAAATATTACATATTTTTGAACTTTAGAATCTAGCTCACTTGATTCATATTGATGGTCAATCTTTTAAATATTTAATTATTATAACTTTTTGAGGTGAGATGTTTTTCAGCTTTCACAACGCTGAAATGGGTTTTTTTACCTGCTGTCATTCACCTGAAACAGACAGAATGATTCAGAGATTTATTAATTAGACTAAATCTTTCAAAATTTTATGAAACAGTTGCAGATTTTGAATTGACACTAGCAGAAGTATAAATGACTTTTTCTTTAATGCAAAATGAGGCAGAAGCCTGATAACCTGGTTTGGGGTGCCAAGCATGGCCAACGGGACTATTTACACCCCTTGAAACCATGAAGCCTCCTCTGCCATATAAGAATAACTGTAAATGTTAAAGGTGCAGAAAGACTGTCTGATTGGGAAAAGGATCATAAAGCTTTCAAAAGTGTACCTCTTCTAGATGCTGGGTTTTTGTCAACATTTTCAAGCATTACACAGGATTTGGGCAAGGGTTTTATCAGATCATTTTCTAGTGGAACGTTTTTCAGCACCTGAAAACTGAACTACTTTGTAAGAACTTATTTTCTCTTTCATTACATTCTTATTTAGAAAGATTTCTCAAAGCCAAAATACAATTTCAGGACAAAAACACAAAGTCATGTCCTCTACACACCATAAACTGCATAGCAGTTATCTCCAGTGAGTGATGGTAGACGTTTGAGAGAGGTCCTGTTATAACATCCACTGGCTTTGAGGCATTGAATGCCTCTGTTTTTTCTTCATCTCTCTTAGTCAGATGACCATCTTTAACAAGTATTGGTTCAGTATGTTCTTTATATTTTTTCTTGCTAATAACGTACTTTAAAAGGCCCTTCTTGTTATCTGAAGCAACACTGGCCAGTTTCACCTTTAACTAAGCTTTGGCCTTTCGTGTCTTCTCCCTGCATATATAAACCACAGCTCCAAAGGCCTCCTTTTGATTGACAGATTGATGGATAAAAACTCTGAGCAAAAGTTTGGGAAAATTGGAACAGAGCCCGAGTTATTACAGGGCAGACATCTTAAATAAAAGATGGAAGCCATGAGCTCCTTTTCAGAATACTCCAATCACTGTTCAAGTGTTCACATTGACATAGTACATCTTATAGTATAGTGCTTTTATAGTTTATACAGAAACAGTTCTTCTGTATCTTCCCTCTCAACGGGCAACTGCCTGATCTTTCAGGCACTTGTACATAGTGCTGTATTTGTAATGTAGTGCATACTACTATATTGGTATTTTAAAATCAAATTAAACAACTACACTTTTTTAAGGTTTTGCTATTCATCAGCCCCTCAAATAGGCTAGCATTTTGTATTAAAAGTGCAATACCAGCATTATGAGCAATTTATTTCTTGAATTCTTTAGAGAAGAAGAAAATGAAAGATAGAAGGAAAAATCTGATATTGAAAATCAGTTACGACTAGACAGGAACCTCTTAGGATCAAGTAGATTCCAATATATACATTTTAATGTTATTTAACATAGAGGAGTTACTTTCTTTTTTTCATTTCTTTTAAAAAGAGAAGTACATTATTCAAATAACAAGCCCCATGCTGAATTTCCAATGAAAGAACAATAGAGTTAGGTTCCATTGTTGTTGAATACGTAACTATCAATGAAGAAGTAAGAGGAAAGTGAGGCAGCTGAGGAAGATTAAGCAAGTCTTGGGTTTTTTTCTTTTCTTAAATCAATACCATATAATTACTTCATTAGCACACAGAAATACGACCCCTTTCCCACGACATAAAACCTGCACAGCTTCTTTTCATGATGTAATGAATCCCTTGTTGATATAAAATGATCAAAAGATGAAGATGAAAGCTTTAAACTCTATGATAAAACATTGATAATTCTACTTTAATATTCAATATTGTGACCTAAATAAAGTAGTTTTCTCTTCCAAACTCAACCTTAAAGCTTTATAAAAGTTGTATAGGATCTTTTGTAAGTCTTATTGTATCAACAGGTCTATACCAATTATCTGCATAACATTTTGTATTATAACTACCAATAAAATTTGCAATTTAAGCTGCAATGGAGATTTAGATTAAGTCACAAATATAATCAGTTAAATCAATGAGAATTGTTTTAAGCTATCCATAAATACTTAAGAAGCTTGAATTAGTGTTGTCCAGGGCTTTTTCCACATTTTTGGTCTGGTTCTAATTTGTGTAATGTGTCAGTACAATTAGGAAATTCATTAAAATGCCTATAACATCAACTTATGGACAAACTTCAATTAATTTCTATTATAGAATTACTTGTTTATATTGTAAGCTCTTAACTGTTTGCTTAATTAGCTGACTTAATTTGTGTAAATAGCACATTACCTAAATTAAACAGTTAATATTAATTTCTACAGTCTTATGCCATTCAGCAGTATAGATCTGTTCAATCACAGAACCTGGATACTACAAGAGAACATGTGAGATTTTTTGATAGTTCACTTTTTTTCTACAATGCTAAAATGTATTTTATGCTAAACAGAGCTAATCAGTCATTATAACTAACAAGCAGAGGTGGGCTGAGGTCTCCCACTGAACTGAACAGTGACCTCTAAGTTTGGTGTCATCTTCTTAAGGTCAGATTCAGCTTATTGAGCTTGTCTGGTTGTTGAGAAAGACTCTTGGATATGAAAATAGATCCCCTTCTTTCTACACCTGAAGCAGGTATTTATGAAATGTAGTATTTTGGTTTTGTGAACAGATACAAAACTGTTTAATGTTTGGTTTGAAACTCTGGTTTTGTCACTGTGGATACCTTTATGTTTAGACTTCAGGGTATTTTCAAAGCTGTGTGTAGGAGTTGAGAAATTTTACATATGAATCCCATTATTTTCTAACAGGATTTGAGTTCATATATTTGCCCTAAGATTTAGTTATACTTCTTTGCAAACATAGATCAATTAGACAACTCAAAAAACCTGCTCTTTGGGGAAATAACTGTCACTTTCTTTTTTTCTTAGAGTGTCATAATTATACCAGAAATTTTGCTCTACCACTTTTTTCTGAGCCTTTATGTGCATAGTAAAAAAAATACAAAAAACCAAACCAAACCAAAAGGACAATGTCTCTATTATTAAATTAATAAGTACAGAATTACAGAACTGAGCTGGAAGGGATCTCATAAATTCATTGGTCTATCTCTTTGCTTCAATATGGAAGGAAGTATAATTATGTGCAAGATGTTTCTTGCCAGTTCTTAAAGATTTTCTACAGAGGAGACTTCACAAACTCTGAAACTGGTCTATTCTAATAAATCATTATGTTTATTATTTCAATATGTAAACTATTATTTCAATATGTAAACTAAACTGTTATTTAAACCTATTAATTACCTATTGTTCCACCATTACTAACATGGAGAACTGACAATTACTTTCCTCTTTCAAGCAATTTTTCACATATTTGAATACTCTTCAATCTTCAGTCTTTTTTCAAAGATTGAACCCCAAAATTGTAGTGCCTTCTCAGTAGAAAAGTTATCCAGATCTCTGATGAGACTAATTTTTCTCCTTTGATCTATTTGCAGTATTGATGTACAGCTTTCTTCATGGGTCCAAATGATCCCTAAAACAGGTTACTATACTCCAGATAAGGTTTCATATATGATGAACAAAGCAGAATTTAGCATTTCTTGTGAGCTATACTTCATTTACACATCCCAGCATGATGTACAGTGCCCTCCTTTACAGCAGCGCGACACCACTGATTGATGTGTGGCTTATGATCTGCTGAGGATTATTCTCATATCCTTTGATAGTGAATTGCTGTCTAATCAACTCGTGCAGAACTGCTATCTCTCTATTCATGCACCTGATATTACAACCCAAAAGTAGAAGCCTGTAGTCATCTTTACTGAATTGGATCATACATTTAATTCTTTTTTTTTTTTTTCCGTTGTTGAAATTACTTTGAATTATAATACAGAGACTTACAATATGCTTGCAGTTTATACTAGGACAGCATACTTCTATTCCATCACCCAGGATATTAATGAAATATAAACTAGAATTCAGGTAGGATCCACTGAAGAGCTTTACTCAAAAGTAAAGCTCCTTCATTGATAATATCTCTCTCAATACTATCCTGCGATCAGTTTCATTGTAATGCTGTGGTGGTCTCATCTACACCATATCTGTGATCTGTGAAGCTTAATTATGAAAATACTTGAAACTGTGTCAGAAGTCTTACTAAAGTGACAATAGATAGCATCTCTTGATTCTCTATTATACATAAAACATTAAATCCAAATTAGCAGTTACTTCATTACATTTTAAAACATTACAAATTATTTGACTGTTTGTGACAATATTTTAAGGAAGAAAGGGTGGAACTGAGCTGAAAAGTGAAATAATTTAGTAATAATTTCACAACTTTCTTCCCATTCCTCTTGAAAACATTATTTTGTTTTTCATTTTCCAGTCTTGCTACTTCATTCATTTTTCATGCACCCTCAAAAAATAATGGCAAAAATTCTGACATTACTTTAATTGGTTCTTAAAGCAGTTTAAAGTACACATCATCAGGGCTAAAAGATTTGAGCAGCTTCATTATTTCCTAGTATGTTCCAGTTTATTCTTCCTCTGTTTGGCAGTAAGAACGTGTCAGTGACATCAGCTATGCCTGTAGCTGAGTATTTCAGAGAATGGTAATAAAAATACAAGGCAATTTTCCCCTGTAGATAGACCATTGCCATCCCTGGCTTTCTTTTTCATTAAATGTAGTTGCAGAATGATTTTTCAACACTTCTTCATGTCACTAACTGTTATTTTCTCGATCTATACTTACTCTGGTGCTGTTCCTACCTATGTGAGCTACTTTTCTTATCTTTCCAAGTTTCTATCTGACCTAGTTTCCATAGTTGGTATGATCCCTTTCATGGTTTAGGTAATTTGATTTCTTAATATACTTCCCATTCATCCTCTCTAATTGGACAGTTTGCACCTATGCCCTTAATATTGTCTCTTTAGGAATCAGCTGACTCTCCTTAACCCACTTTTCACTAAATTTGTTTCTAAGTGTCCTGAGTTTGTTCAAGTCCAGCTTTTTGATATCTATTTTATTCTCCTTTTTCTTCCTAAGGAATGTGAACTCTATCTCTTCCTTCCTACTAGTTAACATTGAACTTAAAAGATCTTCACTATTGAAATTTTTTTTGCCTCTTTTTGTGTAAAAAAATTGCAATTCATACATTCCAAGAACTAATGACTGAACAAAATGATTACTTAGATACAAATGCAGGTTTATTTAGAAACTGATTGGCTAAGCACAATTATGTTTGAGGCTATTGCATGGGTTTTTATCAGTAATTTAAAAAACTACAGCTTGAAAAAGATTTTCTACTTCATATTTTATGGATAGGACCTATTTTTTCTAATTTTGAATTATCCATGGCAAGCTTATATGAAGTTACTAAGCCCTACATGTCATTCAGAATTGTTACGAAATTACCAACTATTTCTTAGTCTCTGAGTGGTCTGAAAGGAACTCTTTGCAAATACTATGCAACCCCACAGTCCTGGATGCCTACAAATAGAACTAATAGCAAAATGTTTTTTTCATTATCATTCCTATGGGCATTGTGCAAGCATCACTAACACATGTAAAGTAAGCATATAATGCTCTCAGATCAGGAGGGTAACATTTCGTTAACATCCTGCTCTAGTGTAAATCACTGCATAATTTGAAGAACAATGGTGAACAGAGTTAAATCCTGTTGGTGACCGGCCACAAGCTGTGTTCCCCAGTGCTCAGTTTTGGGGACAGTCTTGTTTAATATCAGTGATCTACATGAGGGAATGAAGTGCACCCTCACTAAGTTTGCAGGTGACACCAAATTGAGTGGGAGTGTTGATCTGCTTGATGGTAGGAAGGTTCTGCAGAGGGATCTGGACAGACTGGATTGATGGGCCACAGCCATCTGTATGAGATTCAAGTACCAGGTCCTGCATGTGGGTCTCAACAACCCCAGACAATACTACAGGCTTGGGGAAGAGTGTCTAGAAAGTTGCCTGTCAGAAAAGGAACTGGGGATGCTGCTGCACAGCCAGCTGAACATGAGCCAGCAGTGTGCCCAGGTGGCCAAGAAGGCCAACAGCATCCTGGCCTGTATCAAAAATACTATGTCCAGCAGAAGTAGCAATGTGATCATGCCCCTGTACCTGGCTCTGGTGAGGCCACAGCTTAAGTGCCGTTTTCTTTAGGTACTTTTGAAAATTCTCCACCAGGAAAAGAGAAATTGTAAAGGCATCCTGAGGTGGAATTGTTAAACATCCCTTATCCTACTATACCAATGTTAAATTTCTTTTATTTATTATGTGCCATTATGGTTCCAAAATCACCAAGAGTATATAAAAGTCCTGTGCCTATGTGGTGGATAGATCATTCCAATTACATCTCTCTTCTTTAATTTGAAGCTATTTGCTAAAAGTTGGGAATATTTTTTCTTTTCAGAAATCCCAGGAAGAAAAGCACAGTAAACAGACATCCCTTTAAATAGGATAATAAAAAACAATCTTACTTTCAGACTCTTTCAATAAATGCTGTTTCATTTTAATTGTATGTTATAGCCCTTTTTAAAGCTCTATGCAGTAAGACAGAGAGGTACATAGTAGGCCTGTCATAGACTGGTCCCCCAGACCCCTGAGATACATACAGTTGCTGACATTAAACTCTTTGACATCTCTAACAGAACCAAATACTCTATCATGAGTAATGAAGTTAACTAGTCATTAAGCAAAGATCAATTACTCAGTTATATCAGACAGAGTTTTAACACTATAGTGGGATAAGAACATCAGTTTAGATGAACCTTAAAAGAGCTGATGTCCTAAATTCAGTTTTATGTATCATTTTATGTCTACATTTGACCATCTTCTCATTCTAGTTTTTGTTCACCATACAACTGTGATTTCTTGGTGACATTATGTTGAAAATAGTTGCCATAAATAATCAGTAACAATGATAAGGAAGAATGATGAGCTCCTCTACCACAAATTATGTTCGGTTTTGCAAAGACTGAAGATAGTGGTATAAGCTGCATGGGCAACTACTGCTTTTTAAAGAAGCTGCACTGTGAAACCCAAATGATTCTGTGATTCATTTCTTTTTATCTTTTATCCAGTGAGGAAAATTAATCACATATGGAACACATAACTATATCTTAAAAAGTTGCTTTTTTGCCAGTGAATGCATCACCATGAAGTTAAGATAGGACTACTTTGCTTTTCTGATCTTAGAATACACACTTTGTCAAGTTTAAAAATAAACCCCCTTTCACTTCCTACTTAATGTGATTTCACTGAATATACTTTTAACGGACAAGTGTAATTTATTGACTGCACATTTTTGCATGAATGGTTATTTTTCCCTTTAAAGATGACAGTGATATGTTGGAATATCTGTAGATTACTGAAAACTGGTGGCCTATAGCTAAAAAAAACCAACAAACCCCCCCTCCCCAGGATTACCACACCACCTAATTTTTAACAAATTGAAACAGCAGGAACTTTGAAGAGCAAACAGAAGCATGACAGAGACAGCAGTATCCTAACCTTTCTTTAACTTTTTATTCATGAAAGGCATTTCATTGTCAAATTTATAATTCTGTGTTGATACTACTTTTGGAATTTGCATTAACTGACATTTTGATTATAGTATTCAAATGCATGTGCCCTTAAAACTTTGCCATTTATTTTGTATGTAAAAATCTTCCAGCTAAATGTCCCCATTTCCATTTTGCTCTGGATTCCACTGAGATTATATAGGAAAGAATAGCTTAGTTTCTCTTCAACCCAAAATATCTTGTCAGGTAAAAGAAATTCAAATTATAACAAGTATATTGTGCACCAGCTGTTTGATTCTTAGCTCTAAATTACAGTGTTGAACAAATAAGATGGTTTTCTTTTGATAAAATTAGATAATTTTTTTTTGTTTCTTTGTTTAAAATCTATCTTTGTCCCTAATAATCCAGGGAAATTCCTACATTTACATACTTAGACAAATGCAAGTGTATGTGCTTATTGTGGAAATTCTCTGACCGTACCTTTGAGCGATAACCTTTGGAAACCGTTGGGAGTTTCAACTCAAACAATTAGATCCATTCAGTGAGGGAAAGAAAATTACTAATACTTCTAAAACACCAATAGGGATATGACCTCAGGAAGTTCTTAAGCCAGAAAGTGCTTGCATCTGCATAACTGGGACCTGGAAAACTATTACTATGCAATTGCCTTGTCTCCTCTTTCCTTAGACATCTACCACTGACCACTGTCAGTAATAAAAAATTTGAATTATCATCTGTGTGAGCAGAATTAAGCATGTGCTTTTATTAAGCGTTACTATATACTACTTCTTGCTTCAAGGCTGATGCACATTTTGTTTCCACTAAAATTGTTCCTTGTAATTAGACAAGAAGATCAGATCATAATATTTAAGTTTACATTTTGTAAAGTGTTTTGCATCTTCAATGAACTGGCATCTACCAGTTTGCATTCTTCAATCAGCCACACATTTTTCCCTAAAAGCCAACAAAAGTAAAACGCAGACCAGAACTTTGTTTGCCAAAGTCATGGTTAGCCCAAGAAGCACAGATGAGGAAACTTAAGATTTTAAAGCACATCCAAAATGTTTGTTAACTTTCAACATACATTTTTTCCCCGCTTGAACATAAAATCAGTGTT
Source organism: Megaceryle maxima (assembly GCA_024605025.1). Lineage (NCBI taxonomy): Eukaryota > Metazoa > Chordata > Aves > Coraciiformes > Cerylidae > Megaceryle > Megaceryle maxima. Next base: position 2,819 of record JANHGN010005915.1, on the reverse strand, counting down.
TCAAAAGCGCATGTTAAATATTGTATTTAAAAATTAAATCAAATTGCATGGCAAGAAAGTGTTACCTTGAGCACAGAATATTAAAGGATTATCTACTGTAAAGTTTTGAGAGCTTTCCAGCTGCTGGAACCCACAGCAGCATAGAATATAAACACGTTTGAAAAATGAGCCAAATCTATTGTCTCAAACATCTGCCTAAACTCTTGGCTGGACTCAGGTTCAACTGCCCGTTGCTTTTCAAAATCAAATTCAACACGTTTCAGACATGATCCTCTACTGACTCGTGCTGAGGCACACCTCTGTGCCTTCTCAGAGCTCAGAAAGGGAAATGAGGGTTTACCTGGGGTGTATTATGTAAAGTTAGTTGTATGAAATAGTGAAGCCTGTGGTACATGAAAAAAGGTGATACTACCAATAGTATGGTAGTACAATTTTCTGCATTTTTTCAGTCTGTCTGATAAAATCAGTTGTATGTGTGCACTTAGACACAATAGTATTAAAAAAGCCCACAATTGGGGATGAGTGTTTTCTATGTCAGTGAAGTAAAAAGATCAGCTTTTTGTTTTGTCTTTTAGTTCTACAGGAAAGAAATGGTTCAACACCCTATTCCATACAATGTCAGAAGTTCTCAGATTAAGTATATTTTTGGAACAACAACGGTGGAAAATATTAAGGTGAGCCTTTTAGTACTAGCTGCAGTTGTTCAAGTTTTTATTCCTTTTATTACCAATAATTTAAGCAGACCTAATTTGGAGTGTTGTCTTTGCTTAAACGAAAATAAACCATGGAAAATCACAACTGACAAGGTGTCATGGTTTTAGGCTTAGCTGACAACTGAGCCCCACATGGCTACTCACTCCTTCCACACCCTGGTGGAATAGGAAGGTGAATCAGGAGAAAAAGGTAAGATAAGAGAGCTGAGATAAGGAGAATTTAATAGAACAGAAGAGGAGAATAAACGAAAGTAATAATACTAATGAAATAATATCTAAACTGAGTGATGTACAACGCAACTGCTCACCACCCAGACCCAGCCATCCAGACAGCCTGACAGAGCACACACCCTTCCCCTGGTCAGCACTCCCCTTTACTCCAGCACTTTACTGGGCATGACATCAGTACAGTATCAAATATCCCCCTGGCTGGTTTAGTTGTCTATTCTGGCCTTGCATCTTCTTGTGGAAGTTAACCCTGTCCTAGCCAAACCCATCACACTTTTTACTGCCATTATTTTACAAAGATCTAATTTGTAGTGGTTTATTTGCTTAAAAGAAAATGGATAGACCTGATTGACGTGATAATAGGTTTGCTATTAAAATGTGCACTGTAAATCAAACAAATTACTTTTGACCTGAATGTTTCTGCAGGAAGATGAAAGCTAAGCATATTTAACTTAGAGATGGCATTTTTCAAAGCTGTAATTAAGGCTTAAAATATTTTTTGAAGAGTTCGACATTAATATTGCTAAAGAACTTCCTGTTATAAATTTGTTGCACTAGAAAGAAGCTGCAGAATTCAAAATAGAATTATCATACAATTTTTGTATAGGCCTAAATATCTTTATTGACATTATGCTCTAAAAACATTAGATCAGTTGTGTCTGTTTACATAGTCATAGACATCAAGATCACAAAAGAAAACAAGACAGTTAAATCATAAGCTATTAGGTAGAAAGAAGCCATTGTGAATGCTAAAGGATCTAGCCCAGTACATTTGATTTTTCCACCACTGACAGTTCAGGGTTTCCAGACTTGTCAACGCTGTGCCTTTCTACAGCACCCCCTTCAGGTAACTGAACTGCTGTGGGTGTTTACTACAGGCCATCTTATCAAGAAGAGGAAGTCAGTGAGGCCTTCTACAGACAGCTGAAAGTTGCCTCATGATCACATGCCCTGGTGCTCATGGGTGACTTCAATCACCCTGTTATTTGCTGGAAAGGCCACAGAGCTAGGCACACACAGTCCAGGAGGTTCCTGCAGAGTACTGATGATAACTTTCTGACACAGATGGTGGAAGAGCCAATGAGGAGAGGTGTGCTGCTGAACCTTGTACTATGGAGAGTGGCTTGGCAACTACATCAACCAACTCCCTCAGGACTCTGGGATGCATCTCATCTGGTCCCATGGACTTCTCTACGCTTAGATTCCACAGGTGTTTGCAAACATGATCTTCACTTACAGTGGGAGGGACCTTGTCCCCCTGGTCCACACCTTGTGTCCTTTTAATTTGGGAGGTGTGGAGAAAGAGATTGTCAGTGAAAAGTGAGGAAAAAGTTATTGAGAACCACAGCCTTTTCCTCATCTGTGGTTACCAGCTTGCCATTCTTGCTCATCGGAGGTTTTCTTTAACCTTCCTTTTCTCATTGATGTACCTGTAGAAGTCCTTCCTGTTATTCTTCACATCCCTTGCCAAGTTCAGCTCCAACCATGCCCTGGACTTCCTGATCTCACCCCTACACAACCAGGCAGCATCTCTGTGCTCTCTACAAGATACCTGGCCCTGCTTCCACTGCCTATGCAGCTCCTTCTTGACTTTTAATTTGACCAGCAGGTCTCAACTCAGCTATGCTTGTCTCTTCCCTTCCTTGCTTGATTTCTTTCACCTGAGGATGGAGAGCTCTTGTGCTCTGTGGAAAGTGTTCTTAAAGATCTGCCAGCTCTGTTCTGCTCCCTTGTCCCTGAGGATTGTTTCCCAGGGTGTCCTATTGACTCACTCATTGAGGAGCTGGAATTTTGCTTTCCTAAAATTCAGGGTCCTGACTATATTATATATAATGTCATATATATATATATAACGTTATCAGAAGAGTTAATACTAAA
>JANHGN010005914.1:0-14074 GCA_024605025.1 Megaceryle maxima | reverse complement strand
TTAATTTTCATGATCACTAAAGCTTTTCTTACTTTTGCTTTTATTTCTTCACTGATTTTTAAAATGCAAGGGTCAAGAGAGGCCTGAAGTCCAGGTTTTCAATTACTGTTGAGTTGTATAGCATAGAAGTATTAACTAGGAATTAAGAAATATAGAGGATGTAATTATGTGTTCGAATAACTTTTGTTCTGGGACATTTTTACTGGTGTCTCTGCCATCTTCTGTGAGATTTTATCAACAATTATTGATGTTTGGCTACAAACCACCAATTATAGATACAATTTCATCTATGAAGACTCTCATGCAACACATGAAATCACCACCCTCACAAAAAAAGCCCCAACCCTTTCGCATATGTGTTAGATTCACAGAATCATAGAATGGTTTGGGTTGTAAGGCACCATAAAGATCACCTAGTTCCAAACCACTCTACCATGTGCAAAGACACCTTCCACTACATTAGGTTTCTCAAAGCCCTCTGCAACCTGATGTTGACACTTCCAGGGATGGGGCATCCACAACTTCTCTGAGCAACCTGTTCCAGTTTCACATCTCTTTCATTATAAAAAATGTCTTCCTTATATCTAATCTAAATCTACCCTCTTTTAGTTTGAAACTGTTATCTCTTGTCCTGTCACTAGATTTGACAGGACAAGATGTAACACGTGACCGTAATGATTCTATGATTCTATGTCCTGGTAAAAAAGTCTCTATTTTTCTTCTAAGCCCTCTTCCTATATTGAAAACCTGCAATAAATTCTCCCTGGAGTGTTCTCTTATTCAGGCTACAAGACCACTTCTTGCAACTTTTCTTCATACAATATCTGTACCAGCTGGATGTGGCCATCCAGTCAATTCCTTACTCCTCAAACAGTCCAGCCATGTTGGCTGTCTTTACCTCCCTATTGTCTGGAAGTAGTGATTATTTCAATTTTTGCATATTTTCTCCACATTCATTTAGAGAGGGGTGTGAAGTGTAAATTTATTATTAGTTCATTCAGGTATTTACGTGAAAAAATGTATACAGTAATTGCTTTGGTTTGGGTTGCTTTTTATTATTTTATGCAAGAAAAAAAAATATTTATTTTGGGAAGATCTGTGTTTTTTTGGAAAAGTTTCACCAGTTCATTTGATTGATTTTTGTTGTTGTTATTGTCTTTAATTAGCTTCCAACTGAAATGTGAATACTGAGTCGCTAGAAAGCAAACAACAGAGCTCTTAATTTTCATCCTTTTAGTGGAAAACATTTCACAATTAGTTGTAGTGCTGTCATACTGCCTCTGTTCATAAAATTGTTTCTTTCTCTTAATTCCAAGGATTACATCTGCAAATAAAACTGTGTGAGAACTGCTCAGCTGGATCAGTCATCAGTCCCTTTTGCCCAAAACTCAGTCTCTGTGAGGAGAACATAATAGGTATTAATGAAAATAGTATCAGAAGTGAGACAAGTATAGATTAATATTACCCTATATATATCAGAATCATGGAATCACAGATTCACAGAATGGTAGGGGTTAGAGGGGCCTCTGGAGACCATCTCATCCAACCCATCTGCTAAAGCATGTTCACCCAGAGCAGGTTGCCCAGGATTGCACCCAGGCAGGTTTTGAAAGTCTTTAAAGAAGGAGACTCCACAACTTCTCCGAGTAGCCTGTTCCAGGCTCCATCACCCTCACAGGAAAGAAGTTTTCCTGATGCTGAGGTGGAACTTCCTGTGTTCCAGTTTGTGCCTGTCGTCCCTTGTCCTGTGACTGGGCACCCCTGAAAGGAGACTGACACCCAACTTTCTGATACCTTTCTGATATCAGATCCCCTCTCAGCCTTCTGTTCTCCTGGCTAAACAGCCCCAGTTCTCTCAGCTGTTTCTCATAAGAGAGATTTTCCAGCCTCTTGATAATCCTCGTAGCCCTCCACTGGACTCTCTCCAGGAGTTCCCTGTCTCTCTTGAACTGGGGAGCCTAGAACTGGACACAATACCCCAGATGTGGCCTGACCAGGTTAGAGTAGAGGGGCAGGAAAATCTCCCTCGACCTGCTGCCCACACTCTTCGTGCACCCCAGAGAAGTTGTTTGCATCTGAATCATTATACTTCACAACTGCTTGTATATCTCTTCTCTGTGAATTTCTCAAAACCTTTTTTGAGTCTATGTATACATTTGCCTCCCATAATAGCCTCTGATGATGAATTCCATGACTGAATCATGGTGGTTGTTTGGGGGTTTTTTAATGATGTAAATTATTCATTTTATGTAAAACTGTGTAAAATTCTTCTGGTTCTTTCAAGTCTACTACCTGATCACTTGGGAATTTATGCCAAAGTTATGTAGAAGCTTGCACAGAAAAGAAAGGGAACTATGTTCAGCTACATAGAGAAAAATCTCTTGCACTTCATAGTTCAATTTTAATTGAACTCCTAATTACTCTTATGCAACTATGGAAAAGCAAATATGACATTCCTAACTCTCAGGATTAGCCAGTCTGTCTGCTATATAAATAGAAGTAGTTGGGGAAATCTTTTGACTTATGCTTTTTGGTAAATGGTTCATAAACCAAAAAAAGTGCCAAAGGTTTCTTCTGGATGTATGGATACTGGAGGGATCCCTTGATCTCTCCTAAGAGTTCAGTTTATGGAGCAGTTTCTCTCTAAGCAGAGACACTAACACATCTTTCTCTTCCATTAGGCTGTTTATTTTCACAACATACTTAAGAATATAATATTTCTAAATTCTGCCTCCCTGATAAATTTGTCCAAAATTGGCCCATATTCCACATATGTAAACAACAGTGTTACTTGCATATTACTTTTGAGACTGAGTTCCTAGTCCATGTCTGGACAGTATAGCTTAGAAATCTGAGCTGCTATAGCTGGCCTGGGTTAAAATATGATGGGAATAACCACTGTGCAAATCTTTTCTTACATCATACAATTGAAGCCATCCCCAGTAAGAACCATACCCCAAAGCTGGTTAGCTTTATGTGGAAACTAAGGCTTGGGAGCTTTACACACGTAGGATCAAAAAGTTGAAAAGGAGCAGGAAAGTCAGCCACAAATAAAGTTGACAAGACAATTTTTCATCTGAAAGTGCAATTTAATCTAAACATTTCAAAGTAATGTGCCCTGCTTCAGTGGCATTTTTAACATGAAAATGATAAAATTAACTATAATCACTTCATCTTTTAGTTTTGACAAAGTCAAAATGTTTTCTTTTCAATAAAACAAAAACATTCTTTTTAATTTCCCTTTACATTAATAACATTACCACTGTATGTAGCCCTTTCTATTGTGCAGAAAGTATTGAATAGAACCTACTGTACACTAATGAAATATAGCAGATGATACTAAATAACATTTTTTATCTAATGGGGAAAAATACATTTTTTTTTTTTGCATTTTCAAGAAATCAAACTTTGCCATGTTGAAATTCTGGAGAAAAATTAAAAAAGCCTGTTTGTTGATCTGGTCTTGGTCCTAGACAGGTATGAACTAACATGCATCTGGAGAATACAGAGGAGGAGAAGCAGGACTCAGCATAATGACCATGCAGAGTATCATGGGTAACATTTGGCTGTTCTTTGTGAACCTTCATGATATCCTATTTCTAGTGGTTGTGTTTCTACCACATCTTACATGTGGGCCTTCAGAAATTCTTCTCTTTTGTGGAAAGCAAGCCTGAACACACAGGCACCAACAGAGCATCTCCCTGGAGTGTGTCAGGCTACAAATTGTCAACGTGACACTTGAGCAGCTGTCTTGTTATCAGCATGTGGCAAGAAATGTGACACATAAAGGGTATTTAAAACATTCTGCAAGATTATTCTTTCAAAGGATATAGATACAGCTACTGAGACAGGAAAACCCATTCTTCTCCTCTAAGGTCCTTTGAAATCAGCGATGCCTTTTCATTAATTTAGCTGACTTCAGCTAAGGCTTGGCCACGCAAAAGTTGTTTCTCCTTCCATGGAAGCAGTGGAATGCTCAATAATTATCACTAGAAGGCTAATGCAACATGGGCTGGGGTCCTTTGCTTTACAAAATCAAGAAAGTAAAGGCATTTCACCTAAGTCTTTTCAACGTGCACCCAGACCACTCTCCAGCTATTTTTCTCTTATGCCCCTGTTCATTCAAACTGTCAGTGCAATCAAAACGTGGCCCCTACTAAAATGTTCCCAGCAGTTTAAGGAGGAAAATTAAGCAGCAAAGACTAGTTTTGCTGGCTGTGTCTGAACAGCAAGCCATGTTTTTAAAAATAAAATAATGCAGCCTCAGGCTGTTTATCTGAACATGATTGGAGCCAGGGGATTTGTATGGGTACCCACAGTTATAAATAAATGCACAGAGTTTTCAGCACATGTCAGATTTTATAGTCATATAACTGATCCCAGAGCTCTTAGATAAGAGGGATGTTCTGATAAGCAGAGCTCTCACTGTATTTTCAATTTTACCCTCATTATTTTTAGAGAAAATCCAAAGGAGACAATTGCAATAAATGTGATGAAAAGTCCATTGAGATATAACAGTGAAACCAACCTCTGAATAGGCTGGGAATTTAACTAATGCTGCAGAAGATAATTGCCAAGAGTCAACTGGGTGAGAAGTTGGGCATAATTGCTGGGAATTATGAGTATTTTCAGAGGACTGACAGTGCTGGCATGCATAGTTCTGCTTTCACAGTGTGCAGACCTTGCCTTGCAGTCTCAGAGTTTCCTGAACAGCTGCCAAAAGTAAGTGTTATCATGGAAGATATTTTTTTACATATTTTCACTTAACAAGAAGAAAAGTGAATAGCTGACTCCACTGTTTTAAACCAAAAGAACATGTTGTACATAAATGCATATTGGAAGCAGGGATGCAAAGCTGTGCTCACAGGATTGATGATTGTTTTGGAAATAAGTCTTTCAGGATGATGAAGACACAGCTATGAAGTCACCTGCTAAAATACCTAAAGCTCTTCTGAGGTGGAAGTTGAATATACTGCAGTAGCCACAGATAGTACTGGGTATTGTTGATTGTGTTACTTAGCTGCTCCCACATCAGCAAAGCAATGCCTTCCAAAGTTGTGAGGACACTTCCACACTTTATTTTTCAGGTGACACTATCTGAAGGCAACAAACAGCCGTGTGAGGGAGAAAATAAGTACTGCAAGGTCCTCTTCTGAGGAACTTCAGACACTTTTCTATTTGTTTACAGACAGTTCAAAGGATTCTTATTTGGAAGAGCAAAACAGATGAGAAAAAAATAGTATTTGTCACCCTGCTGGAAGCAGAAACATTGTAATGTAGACTTAAAGCCACAGAAGTCTTTAAGCAGTCTTCACTGATTAAACCACTGACTGGGCCAGGATCACACATGTCATCTGTGTCAGTATGGGAGATCCTTTATGGTATTGTTTTCACTAAGATCCAGCCTGCCTTTTAATCCAAGTCCAAGTGGTATAGAAGAGGAACTTTTAACAGGGTAGTACACCCTATTAAAGAGACATAAGAGACATAGAGCCTGTTGAGAGTCACTTAGTCCTGGATAAGCAGGAAACTGTTAGAGTTCATGGGAGAGAGAAGGAGAATAAACATGCCAGAACCCGACCAGAGGGATAAATCATCTGTGCTAGGTAAGCAAGGACCCAAACCTACTTCTGAGACAGGTGCCACTTACACTATGTGCCATCTAATGTGTGCTAAACAAGGACCTCAGTTCTCTGAGTAGCCAGTGCCTTGTTGTTGTCTGTTATGCCTGACCATCTGTCCACCAGCACTTTCTCCAACTTCAGATCTTCCAGACAACCAACTATGTTCTTGACTATAGGTGCACCCATTGGAATGGAGGGTGTACACAAGCTATGGACCTCCTCTTGTTTGCATCCTCTTCCAGACTTGCTCTTCAGTACTAACAAGCATGTTAGTGCTTGCTCTGGGTTTTGTGAGCATGTGGAAACACCACAAAATGACTCAAAATACGCATTCAAGTGATTCAAGGGAGCGTGGATGTTTTATATGCTCTCTCCGGGGAATAGAAGGGGACTCTGATACTCAATCATTTCTCTCTTCTTCCTCAAAATAATCAGAAAGCTTTTCCCTTTAGCATTGCATTCATCTTATATTAGGTATCCATCTTTCAGTTCATTGGTGAACTGTGCATTATGTGTATTATGAGGAGGAAAAAAAAGATTTTTTTTCAGTGATCAGTCGGAAGGAGGAAGATGTGGGTACATACAGACACAAACGTGCAAAGCTCCAGGGGAGGGAGTCAGTTCACACTGAAGACCATTTGCTCATCCATCTATGTTTGCCAGGCAATTTAGACCTCAGAAGCAGTACAGTTAGCACACGGAAACAGCATTACTTGTTACCGTTCAAGGTGAATAATGTGGCCTTCTAAGTCCAGGGTCATTATCTCTCTGAGCCTGCTTGTGGCAAGGTAGAGGAAAGAAATATAGTGTCTATCTAAGAAGACTAATATTTTCAATTCAGATGTGCTTTGTATGAAACAGAATGTCAGTATTTTATGCAGTACAGCATCATTTCCAGCATGTCTTTTATAATATTTACTCAGGACGGGCAGAAAGAACTGCTACTGTTGAGCCAAAGCCCTAGAATTGGACAAGTTAATCACAGCGGTGGTTACACTTTTCCATATCAATCATAGGATATCCTCCAAGGATAACAGGAAATAGTGAAAACAAAGGAGTCCAGTATAAGTAAGTCAAAGCCAGGATGATGGTGTTAGAGATGAGCTTTATATTTGGCCGTTGTGCAGAAGGACATATCCAAACTGCTTGAATTCAGTTTAAGGAGGATTCATCCACCCTAAATTCAGATGCCTGCAGTGTAGGTGTCTATGATCAACCAAGTTATCTGATATTCTGCTGTAGCTGGAGGACACTGAGTCAACTGAACAGCAGGAGTTTAGGGTACCATTCCTATGATTCAGTATGTAGGTATCTACATTAGGAAGACTTGAATTACACGCTACAATCTACCAATTCTATTGACTATAGACTTAGTTAAGGTAGCTAAGCAAGAGCATCCAGTGCTATTGGAGATGCCCTAGCATATCGCTTTTGGAGTCAAAGATTTGGTTCTCCCAAAGGTCTGCTGTCCTATTTGTCTGATATCTCAGGTACATTAGAGCATTTCAGAATCACTAAATACCAGTGCTTAACCAACTGATTTAAGTCCCACCTCTTCACTGGCAATGAAGCTTAGGATGTTTTGTTCACCTGTAGACAGCTTTCAATAGCCCTTCAGATGGATTCCACTTTCTTACCCACCAAAGGCATTACCACATCTAATGTCAGATTGAATGCTACTATAAACCCATTTTACTATAAACTACATCAAGTTCATCTTACTCTTCCAGGTTCTTTCCCTTCATCAGTCCTTTCTGCCTGTAAGTCTGTCCCTGCCTCCACACTATATCCTCTGTTTTTATCCTAATACCTAGTTCCTAACCCCCATTCTTTCATCTCCCTCTGCTGGAGTATAACTTCTAATCCTGTACATTTCTATCTAAAGACTTAAATTTAACCATGTTTGACAATTCATCATCGGAAACTACAGGCAAACCTCTGACAGAGTTGACCCACTAGATTTCACGTCCTCCTTCAAAAGATTAGAGGTACTAAAATGCCTAAATCAAATCAGATCTATGCAAATCAGATCATCTTAAGATCATTTATTTTTTAAAGGAGGTGCATTAGGCATAGTATTCCATAATCCTGTTCTTAGGAAAACATGATTTAATTGAGTATGGCAAAATTTTTACAGAAAGCTAAACAGAGGTTCCCAAATTGAGAAATCATAATTCTATGTGACATTACTTGTGCCCTGAATGGAATTAAATATATTAGCACTTGAGCTATTCAAGTTCAGCTCCTGAGGCTGTCTCATGTGCTGGCAAGGTGCTGATTTTTAATTCCAGCTGTCAGAAAAATTAAGCCAGCAATAATCTGCTACTGTGGACATGGTTGATTTTCTTGACATCTAACTGCATGCAAAAATCTTGCCTAATCCCACAGAGGACCGATGGGTTTGCAGTAAATCACTGTCATTGTCCATCTTAAAACCATTCCTGTAGCTGTTTCAACCCTGAATTCTCCTTCATATATGATACCTGTCATGTGGTTTTCAGTCATATGACAATTTTGGTGTGTGCTTTGCAATGTCAGGAATATTAATGACTTTGACCCACATTTTTATCTCCATAGAAAAGTATTTGTTATTGCAATAGAGTTGGATTCATCTTTAAAACTGGGTAATTTTGGATTTGGGGGCAAGCCAGACTATCATACTAGCTTCAACAACTGCCATTTTAATGCTATATTGAGGTGGAAAAGGTCTGAAAAAAGCCTGTGTCATTTTGTCCCCCTTCCACACAGAGTGCACTGCATACAGAAATTCACTTTGCATTCAGCACAAACATGTCACTCTGAAAAGACTGTGTCAGCAGCCTTAATTGCTTGGCTGGTGCCACAAGACTGATAGATTGTAGGTTCCTGCATTTCTAGAGGAAGGATGAGAACAGATGGGGTTTTGCCAATTTAAACTCCTGTACATGTTTAATGTCCTATTTATCTCTTCCAGTGAGCCTGAAACAGTAATAAATGAACTAGATTTTTACTGGAATCTGTTAATGTCACAAGGAGTGTTTGCGAAGAACAAAAAGCTCTATTAGCCTACATTGACCTGCAAATAAACAACAGGCTGTGAGGAGTGGTTACCCACTTTCTAATTTGCTTAATGGCCTTTTAATGAGTGGGCTTATGGCTATACAGTAAATATACTGGTCTAGTACCCTAGAGGCCTCTATTCATGCTATTTCCTGAAAATCTGAGACATCTCCTCTTATTTCTGTTCTTCTATTTTTCACTCAGATGAGCCTATCAATACATCCAAGCAATCCTTAAACTATTTTAGGAACTGAAATACAAATAATGATACTAAGATTCCTGTTTCAAGTTGAAGGACCTCAGTGCCCCATTCATCTATGTACCAGAGTGAGTTTTCCTATCTAAATATAAATCTAAATCTAATCTAAATCTCTAATGAGTTTCTGTACCTAAAGTGTATTTCACACTTCATCTAGAAAAGCAGCCTGGTTTTGCTGCTGTAGAGATTATGATTTACTAGATGTCTTTGAAGGGTTCAGAGCTGTAAAAACCATAGCATAATAGAATCATTGTTGTCTGGGAAAACAGGCAGAGCAGGCTGCACACACCAGGAAAAAAAAGGATGGAAACAGTTTGAATTACTTTTAAATTTGCCAGCTGAATCTGCGACATATTTTAAGTTTAGCACAGATACCTTCTGATGCTAAGATGTTTGTTTATTCAGCTTAAATCCCTTGGGCATGGAAATCACAAGAGAATGATCTTTCTGGTACTACTGGATAAGAAGTTCATGGGAAACCACCCTCCTGTTTGGTCTATAAAAACATCTTCAAGAATCATAAACTCAATTATATCTGAGAAGGAAAAACAGCAGGGGAAAACAGCTTTATATCAGTTTTCAAAACTGAAAAAGTTGGGATGAATTCCAGATTGAATATTAAGTGATAAAAATATTTTCAGCATACATGTAGCATATCTCATAGGTTTTAGGTTTTTATGAAAGAATTACTGCTCACAGTGCACAGCCTTTATAACTATGGGCAAACACAGAGATAGATGAATGAATCTAGGTGAATCTAGGTGATCCTGCTCTGGCAGAGGGATTGGCCTAGATGATCTTTTGAGATCCGTTTCAACCCCTAACATCCTCTGATACCATTGTTCTATTCTACTGAAAGTCTTTTTTTTTTTTTTTTTTTTCCAGGACTACTTACTTTTTAAAACTTTCTTTTTAACTAAAGTAAGAACAGCAGCTTTTGAACCCCTGGAAAATAACAGCCTGTTTAGATGCCTTGATTTAATAATGTGAGTTAGAAAATATTGGCTCAAATAATTTAACAAAGACCATACAGTCAAACAGTGACACTTTCAGAAGTGTCCCCCAGCCTAGTACCCACTTCTCCACACAACTAAAAAGTATTAAAAAATAGCATTCCAGTTACCTCAATGGGTCATTTCTTCCCCCTGGCCTTGCTGAGCACCTTTGTTAATGATTTATGCCTGAACACTAAACCAAAATCACTTAGCAAGAAGTCTGCAAATAAATTAAAGAATAGCAAGTTCCAGTTAGCCTCCTAATAGAGTTTGTGATTAAATGGTTTCTATTTAAGCAGCAGGAATACCAAACTCTTTTATGCAAAATTGTAAAGGCTAGTAGATTCAACAGGCTTTAAACTAAAGAGAGAAAAGGAAGAAAGGAAGTGTTTTCTCAGCTTAGATAAAAGACATGTATTTCAAACATTGTTGTACAAAACACACTTACCCTTTTTCCTTTGCTTTCAGAACAAGGTAAGTAGTAAAGTATTAGCATTTATATACTAATGGATAAGGATGAAAAAAAAAAAAAAGTAGAAAGAGCTAAAAGTATTACTAAATGATGGAGATGTTTATCTAGAGGTCACTGATTTAATCTACCTGAATGATTTTTATAAATAGAATGCCATTTTATAGGTAGGTACAATCTTTCTCAGAGAGATAGGGCTGGAAGGAGAGGTAGAAGGATCACAGGATATGACAGTTGTATTTAAAATGTCACAAAATGACTTCTTCACAATGAAGACTGTTGAGGAAAAAAACTGGAAGGAGGAATATAAAAGAAAGCTTTGAGCTTATCTCTTTGAAGAGCTTGAAGAAAAGAGAGTTTCATTATATCTGTGCCAACATTTGCAAGGTCTAGAACTGATGGTGGGGTTTCAAGTGAATCTGAAGTCATCCAAATCTCAGTGGCTGCTGAGATATTTTGTTTGGTTGGTGTTATTTTTTCTGAGTTCACAGGTAGGATGAATTGATAATTATCAGACTACAACAATTGTCAAGCTGACATGAAGCTAAAACCAGTCTGGAAATGTAGAGTTTTGTAGGAATTTTTATTCTTAAATGTTGGATGTAGAACAATTTGGACAAGTAGAACTTGTCATATTCATGGAGCTGATACTTCAGTCCAAGCACAACTCGAAACAGAAGTAGTTCACTGACATTGTACAACCAAGTTACACTATGAGTTAGACACTGCTTCTTCAGGTGTCAAAATTTATCAAAATGTTTTTAAAATCAAAAGAGACCTAACAGTCAGAGTTCACATACTTAGATTACTTATGTAATGTGGGTCTCTATCCAACAGCTTGTGCTTGGAAAACTATTAACACAGAATATTATTCAGGCAAAGATTAATCCCATTTAACTTTCAGTACCTAACTAAATCATTGAGTGAGCAGGGATAGTGATCTCTGCTACATCTAAATTAAAACGAGAAGGATCTACACTTCAGAGTGATTCATATCTTTGATAGCTTCACTTGGTCATGGGAATTATCCAAGTTCTATTTCCATTGACTGGAAAGGAAACAAAAAAGAATGAATCCTAAGGTTAGGCAAGATAAAGTACACAGAAATAAAAGCTTCAACATTTCCATAATAGCTTATTATATCATCTGAAGCTCATGATATATTTATTATTACTGTTTGTTTCCAAATTCCAAATTTTAGACGTTGTGAGATCAAGCATAATGCATTGAATGTGAACTTGGAGTATGCAAGAGGACTAACTCAAATGTCAGGTTCACACCTTATGGTCAGTAATATCTTAGCCAGCAAAGTGAATAGATTTCTAAGATGAAGCCATTCAGCAGCAAAAAAATCATCAGTGCAATTAGAGCCACAGCAGTGCAGAAAAGTCAATTTATGCATTTATAAATTCAATAATCCTGACTGCTAAAACTGTAGAGATTGTAGACGTAAATCAGGAAGCTCTGTCATGTGAGGAACATCGTTGCAGTCACTGGAGCAGGGTGTCTAGTCTTAAGATATCAAGAATTAAAGTAGTAAAAAATATATATAATATTGCCAATAATAGAAAGTGTCCACTAAAATATATTTTACATAGTTAAATGAAAATATATTGCTACTAACTTTAAAAGAAACGATAAAGCCTGAGGGTGAAATTCACCCCATATAACTTTATTTGCAGTAATTATTTTTATACTTATGAAGTACCTGAGGAGTTGGGATGTCATCTATTTGGATGACTGATAACATGTGATGACACAGACCAATATAGGTAGAGACTGTAAAAATCAGTGCAAGCTCAGGTACTTTGTGAACATAAATCTCTAACAAAGGAGTACATGTGAATAATACAAGAAGAAGAGAGGGACTAACGCTCTTGAATTAATTGCTGACTTGGGATAATCCTTTACTCTGTAATGAATAATGAAGAATGAAAATAAATAAAAAGGAATTTTATGACCAACAGCAAGATAACTTTCCAATGGTTTGTTTCATTAGTTGTCAGTGAAAGTCTTTACAGCAGAAAGGCTCATTTTTTAATTTGAAATTAGGACAGAATACAAAGAAACATGTAAATAACTGGAAGTGACAGGAAAAATGGATTAGATCTCAAACCTCCAGTTTCACAATTAATCCTTAGAGTAGTTTCTTGATGTCCAAACTTTTAGGGCCAAATTGAAAGATGAATTTGTTTTGGTTGGTTTTTTTTTTTTTCTTTGCCAAGTTACTTATATACTCAAACAACTCTAGGTGAATATATGGAAGTTGTCCGATAAAAAAAAGCAAAAACTCTGTTAGGGCACAGAAAACAGAAGGTGGCTGTGCAGTTGTTTGGTGTTGCCTAGACAGAGTGGAAGGATATGGAGAGTCTCACTGGGATTGTTGCTCACTGGAAGCTTGTAGCTCAGCTCTTCAACTGGACAAATCTGTTTTCTGAAGTAGCATATGCCTATGCAAGATTTGCACATCTTTTTTTGGCAATTAATCATTGGCTGACAAATAATGGAGTGAAGATTAATGTAGTAAGGTGCCTCTTGTTCCTTTACATATGTTTTATCTACAGAATGAAAACCTGAAATAGTGTATGCTATCTATCTGTTAGCAAAGGTAAGGATTGGATGGTAATGACAAAGACTAGGCAAACCTACAGTTCTTCTATCATACCTTCTTTTTCAGTCAGTTCAGGAAACTGTTACTTCTGACCACCTAATACATGCTAGGATGCAGATTTGTTTCAAGTAACTTCAGTAGTCTGAGCTAGATTTCTAAACTACCTACTTATTTTTGTTCCTTTGTAGCACTGGAGAGAGATAATGTATCTACAGAGTAATTCATCCCACTTATGTTAGACATCTATCTCAGACTGGGATGAATCACCCTCTGGTACTACCGATCCCTCCTGTGTGATCTCTGGGGAACGTTAAATAACTAGTTAAAAAACGTTGTCTTAACTCTTACGGACTTCAGCCATATGTGTGTTATCTTACTATTGACTGAAAACCTTCCAGGTTGATACAGATTACAGCAATAGCAAAGATCTGTTTTTTTCCCCATATCTGATCCCATCCTCTGCTTAGAAATAAGCAGACTGACCATGTGTGATAGCACCTGACAGCTCACCAGAAACTAAATTAGCAGACCTTGTTTGTGTTTTTACTCAAAGAAGTAAGAATTACCAGGTATCTTAAGTAAAGCAGGGTCTACCAAGTCTTACAGTTGATCCCAGATAATTTTCCTTTTTTGTCCTCTTGGAAGAAAATTATGATTGGAAAACATGGGGAAAAAAGGTCTTTCATTAAATTCCCTTATACAGCAGTAACCAAACCTCCCATTTATGCCTTACCAAAGTTTGTGATCCTGTTCTGGACTAAAGTGACAAAAAAGCAGTACAATTTGCATGGTAGAATTAGAATTTCTCCTGTTTGCTGAGACTACCAACAAGAGGATGATTTTGGTGACAATCTCAGCTTTGAATGCCATGAATACATTTCTCCTGTGGTTCCTGCTTTTGTTTCAGTTAAAGAGTTGATGTGCGATAAAAATTCCAAGTCTGTACAGGTTTGAATAAGATACCTGCTAGTGAGATTTCCTCCTTCTCAACTAAGTTTCAGTAAATGTTGCCCCCAGGATCAATATGATTGCAATAAAGGTCTCAAATAAGGGCCCTCAATCACCACCACCAAAAAA
>JANHGN010005913.1:0-17028 GCA_024605025.1 Megaceryle maxima | reverse complement strand
CAGCAGCAGTGGTGACAGTGACGGAACTGCCATCGGGGGGGTTGGTTTGATATTGGTTTTATATATATTTGTATATAGTCTATTTTATTTTTATTATTTTCATTCAAGCTATTCCAGTTCCCTTTTCTAATGCCTGAGTCTCTCCCTTATTCTGTTTCTCTTCCCTTAGTGGAGGGAGGGGGGTTAACAGAGAGCGGCTGTTACAGGTCTAGCGGGTGGCCCTGACCCTAAGCCTTGACAATGGCATGAAAGAAAAAAGTCACACCTACTGTATGACTTCACTCAAATGTAATTCAGGCACCCTATTGCAAATTCTGGCTGAATACAGACACCACAATTGTCAGTTAAGTCACGTACATAAAATATAATTACAGGAAATGGGATCCTAAAAATTTACCTCCAAAACCAAAAGACTCCCACTTGACTGAAGGAGAACCTCTATTGATTTTCTGCAAGAGGTGGCTGGAAGTTCAGCATTAAGCAAGAAGCGAAGGAGAATGGTATTTTCTGCTTCTGAAGTTTGAATCAGTTCTACTAACAGATTACACTCTGCAATCATCTAAAGAGTCCTTTTCTTGAGGTCAGTGGGCATGAGCTATCTGGCATACTTCATGTGGATCTTCTCAGTTTTTTCCTGAAACATAGGGAAAAATATTTGGGGTTTGTGGTTAACCTCAAAAATGAGGTCAGAATCAATCAGGGAAGAATATTAAATCACCCAGGGCACAAAGATGACAAACTTTAGAGATGATAATAAAAGGAACTTACTTTCTACTCCAAGGTAACAACTATTTAATCTACATTTTCTTTTCTAAAATAAAATGAACTTTGTACAGCTAATGAAATGCTCTTGTTAAGACATAATAGTTGTAATCCAGTAAAAAAAGCTCCTGTAAAAGATTTCACTCCTTGATATACTTAAGGTTGAATTGAGAAGTTTGGTCCAATAACAAGTGAAAGAAAACTGTGGTAATAAAAGAAATATCCAGGAGGATGATGGAAAGTATGTCCATAAAGACATGGGATAGGAAATTGAATGTAGCAGTTCTAAAAATCAAATGGATAATTCATTAGCACTGAACGAATGACGGTTTAACTGCAGTCTCCTGGAAGTGCTGGTGTCCTGCAGAGGCTGCATACCTGAACCCGAGGTACCACCACAAGAAGTCTCAGCACAAAAATCGATGGCATAAAGTTGGAAAAATGTTCCTTTTCCCATCTGGTCACAGTCTCTCTAGGGTATTGCTGAGGAAAGGGAGGAGTTGGTCGTTCAGTTTAAAAGAAAAGCATTCCATTTTTTTTTTTAAACTGCCAAGATCATCCTTCAGCTCTCAAAGCTGACAGAAGAGATTAAAAACCTCAAAAGCCTCAGTGTCCATATCCGTCCAAAATTTCAAATCTCCACAGGAATGCTACATTTAACATAATGTTTCTATTAGAAGATAAGGGGTTGTTGAATTATTTTTATCTGTCCATCAGCATGTGATCTGTAATTTCCTTTAACTAGTTTTCATCCCTGCATCTTGAATACCCAGAGGAAACTTTGTTTCTTCTGGAAAGAAGTCTTGAAGTAAATTGTCCACATTTTCCACTGTGATCTGAATTTCTCTTTTCAAAGGGTTTTCTTCCTTCGAAAGGGGAATTTCTTCCCCTGTTGGGGAATAATAAGGAGAGTTTCCATAGTCCACGCCAGTTGAGCTCAGCTGTTCTGGGAGCTGGGAGCTGCAGTCTGGACTGCACACTTTAACAATACAAGTCACATTCACCTGCGTTCCTCCGTTACCCGAGTGTTCTGTCAAATAAATAGAAAACACATTAAATGTGGAAGAATGAAACCCAGAACAGGATACCTGGATTCTTTATCCAGCTCTTTGACTTCAAATAGATGCTAAATATCTTGTTGCTTCACTTAATTTTGGCAAGCTGGTGGAGTTGGTTCTGTAACATTTTAGGGTTTTTGTGGTACCAAAAAATCTACGTTATCATCCCAGAAATAAAAAAGCCATAAAAATTAACACAGAGCCCTGGATCACAGCCCAGTCCCTACCCATCTGTTACCATTTTCAGATGCTCTTGACAATGTTCTTGTCTCACTGCTCGCTTTGGCTCTTCCTCCTGCTCACCGGTCAGTGCCCACCCTCACGCCGGTCCCCTCATCTGCAAATAACTTCTCCACTGAGCACTCTCTTCACTGTCTCAGGCTGACAACTGAAATCAATCACTTCTTCTGTTCAGTTACAAAATACTCTTTCTGCTGAACACAAATCTGATGTTTCATCCTGCCATTGAAACTTCTGCTAGAAAGACTCATGATTGATTATCAGCTTTCAAGAGGAGCTGGATCTTTTTGATACATTCTCACCTGAGCTCGCAGAGTGGTGTCTGTCTCCACTGGGAAGCTTACAACCTTCTGCAGCTGAATGTCGTTGCTGAAATGCTTCTGTTTGCTTCTTTTCATTGTTCTTGTTATTTGTAACAGCGACTCTTGCAGATCCAGTTGGATTGTTCAGTGAGCTGCTGCTGGACTCAATTTCCAAGAGATGCCGTTCCTCCTGTTCAGAACCACCTGAGTTTTGTGATCCTGTAGTTCTTACTTTTTTGTCACACTGCCTTTCTGTAGGGGAAAATGGCTGGAATATTTGCAGAGAAAAGCAAATCATTAATGTTTTAAAACACGAACAGAGACCTGGTCAGTATTTAGGCAGCTAAAGAAACTGCTGATAATTGCCACTTGCATAGTGATGACTAAGTAAAATTCATAGCAGCTCATGAGGCATTCAACAAAATGAACCTGTCTCCTGAAGGCATCTCCAGTACGTCACTGGTTACTCAAGGAACAGAGGCTCCAAAATCCAGCCTTCTGACCAGGCCTGTGCTTTATCACTAATACAGCCCAACAGAACGTGAGGATGGTGCATTATGTGGGTTACGTGAGGGACATCTTACACTCTAGCTTGGGGACCAAACCACCCCATTCTCACTCCAGTTGTCTTTCTCCTGTGTGGTTTTTTTCAACTTGTAATCGGGTATCACAGGTATCACAGGGTGTCAGGACTTGGAAGGGACCTTGGAGATCTTCGAGTCCAACCCCCCTGCCAGAGCAGGACCATAGAATCCAGCACAGGTCACACAGGAACACATCCAGGAGGGTCTTGAAAATCTCCAGAGAAGGAGACTCCACAACCTCTCTGGGGAGCCCCTTCCAGTGCTGTGGGACCCTTACAGGAAGAAGTTCCTCCTCATGTTAAGGTGGAACCTCTTGTGCTCCAGCTTATATCCATTCCCCCTTGTCCTGTCACAAAACACGAGTGAGAAGAGGCTGTCCCTTTCCTCTTGACACTCAGCCCTCAGATATTTATAAACATTCATCAAATCCCCTCTCAGTCTTCTCTTCTCCAGACTAAAGAGCCCCAGGTGTCTCAGCCTTTCCTCATAAGACACCTATTCCAGTCCCTTCAGCATCCTTGTAGCCTTCGCTGGACTCTCTCGAGCAGATCCCTGTCTCTCTCAAACTGGGGAGCCCAGAACTGGACGCAATACTCCAGGTGAGGTCTCACCAGTGCTGAGTGGAGGGGGAGCAGAACCTCCCTTGATAGGTAACACTACATCATTTCTGTGTAACTTTTAAAGAAAAGGAGAAGATGGAAAGGAAGGAAAGACACTCACCGAGTCTGCTTCTGTAGTTGTTGGAGAGTGTACAAGGGCTGCAAGTGAGAAAAGACAATTCATTAGCACCCACTGCAGTCGCAAAATCTGTTCTCTTGACTGGTCTGAGTGGTATCCTCTGCTCCTGGAATAAACTCCAAATGCACACTGATTACACACTGCCTGAAACTGTTGAAAGCTGCATCGTATTAATTTTAGAAGCTGATTTAAATTTAGCTTGCAAGCAAAGAGGACCCTTTGTATGAATTAGCAGTTTTTCTAGCATAGTGCCAGTGAGAAAAAGTACTGCCAACAATACACTACAGTCATGACTCTTTAATTATGATATTGGATGTCTAATATTTAAATGATCGAGCACAAAATACGTAACAAGCTCCCGGAGAAACACAAATGCTGTAAAGTTGCCCAGCTCCACCAGGATGTTGCATGTTTAGACAATTATCTAAAATGTGAGGGAGAAGGGAGATTTGAAGGGGACATTTGCCTCACTGTATCCCTCTATTGAGATTAATTTCACCCCATGTGATTTAATATATGTACTTTAAATGCATATAGAATTCCTGGAGTATTCTACTTTTCTGTAACCACAAAGCTTATGTGATCAAGCTGATCTGCATCAGCTTTCTCTTCCTCTCAATTCTATTAGCTTGTGAGCCTTGTTTTGACAATTTTACCCAATCATTTACCCAGTAAACAATCACCTTGTCCCCTTTAAAAAAAAAATAAACTCTCACATACATTATTAGACACCAAGAATGAGTGATGCTTCATCTACACCCAGCCATGAGAAAGGCTTCCAAGAGAGCAAGCGTCTTCTAAGGCATGAATGTCCCTCCACCACTAGGCTCAAGTCAAAAGGAAATAAGGTTCTTTCCAATATTTACAGATCTGCTTCTTTTCACTTCATAAATCTTACCTTTTTTTTTGGAGACCAAGCAATACCCCAAAATAGTGATTATCAGGACCAATAACAACGGCCCTGCTACTGACCCTGAAAATAAATTAAAAAAGACACGTTATTTATCAGGTTGATCTGACAAAGGATCTAATTAGAAAGAGGTAGTTTTGTAACTTCTGTCCCTGGCTACAAAAGCTAAATTCACAGGTTTATCGGGTGTGTCTCACATTCACATTTGCTGCCTCTCTTGCTGGTTACCAAGGTCTCATTTCTGTCTCCACCACTTCATAAAAATGATTTTTTCTGTCCTGAAAAGTGAGGCCAGACTCAGTCCAGAATCATGAGATATGACCTTTTCTAGCAGCTCCTTCATGGGTGGCAATTTTCAGGAAATGCCTTCTATAGTCTAGTTCAGGGCTCTTTAGAAATCTGTCCAGAATTGCAAGGCTGTAAAATGCACTGGGGCACCATGGGTACCTATTCAGCAACTCACTACAAGCAGTGTCATACTGAATTAATTCAGCTGTTACAAGGCTCCGGGTACAGGTAATTGGTCCGGGAAAGAAACTGAGAACTGAATACAAACCTGCCTCCTAGCCAGACTTTAAAGGAGTTATTAGCTCACCGATGATGTAAGACACGTCAGGTACAGAGCTTAAAATGACAGGCCGAGTTATTATTTCAGGTTTTTTGAAAGCTGAGCTTTGGGTCAGGAGCAGGTTCAGAACAGTGTGAGGTAGAACTGTGGTAACTGCTGTTCCCGAGTGGCTGCAAACAGTGTCATTCACTCTGTTCCCAGGGACGGCCACGGCTTTACAGCTGCAAGAACCAAAGAGACTTGAGGAGAGAAAGGAACCCCGTGCATGGTTAAGGTTCTTATCAGAGAGAAACTGGCTTACACCGTATGTGGAGTACAGCTGGTTTCATAAGACTCCTCATCTGAGAAAGTGCCAGGAGGGCAAGGTTTGCATTCTGTATCTGTGCTGTCTGTCCCTTTAAACAAACAGAAAATCTCCTGTTAGTCATCTGGGGAGAAAAAAGAATAAATAATCAAGATCTGCAGTGCAGATCCTGGAAGCCTGTACAGAGGCAGCACACAAATGAGAGCCTTTAACAGTCACAGAAGAGATTAACTTGAAACACCCAACACAAATCAGAGGATTCAGAAGGCTGTTCGTTTAGTGTCCTTGATTCTGAGTCTTCTCAAAAACTGTAAAAACCTACCAGAAATGTGGTACTGCAGGCAAAGCTGAGCATTTTTACTAGTCCCTGACAGACTGACCACCTATTCCACACTGTGTGTCTTCCAATGATTCTTAATTTCTTAAAAATACTTGGTATCCCACCTCTTCGAATATTATGTATCATCTTGAGACAACTACATTATCAGTAGTGAAATTCATCAACTAATAATAACAGTTTAATTCAGCAGGACAGCATAGAGTCATCACTATTTACCATAACGAAATTTCAACCTGAAACCTCATTTCAAGAATTTAAGAAGGAATCTATCTACAGAATAAATCACACAGAGTGCAAACCAAAGGAAGATAAAGTTGGTCTGGGGAACTTTAAGATACATGGTAGTAACTGCAACATGTTCTCCCTTTGAATATACCTCCTGAGAGTACTGTTGCTCTAGTTACTCCCTACTTGCTCACATAATGCTTGCACAAAAAAAGAATGCATAGCTGCAGGGAATTAAAAGACCAGACCCCTCTAATTTACTGAGTTGGAAGCAGATTCAGAAATATTTATAGACTATTAACATCAAAAATAATCCTCTTCATACAGTAAAACTATTTTGTGTGTAGAATGCTCAGAAGTGGATTACCTCTCCTGGAAACTCGGTAGCCTTTTCCACATTTTTTGTGCACTTGACATATTTTGCAGTACTCAAATATTTTTGAAACGCAGTATTCATTGGGTGGGCAGGTACAGATTCTGTCCTGTGACTTAGTGCATGTTTGATTCTGCACAAATCCTGTTTTAAAGCAAGAATAAAGCAAGACATCATTAGCAGCATTTAAAATCATAGCCTGCAATGTTTCAGGTGACTATGGGGTGCTGTTCACAAGTTACAGCTCCTGGCCAGCATACCATCATAAACCAAATATGTTATGTGCTCCAACATGGACATTTTCAGAAAAGTTTCCTCTCTCCCTCCAGGAAAGGAGAAATTTGCATCTGGAGAACGCACACTCAAAATTCTGTAGCTGCAGTTGCATTAAATTGTATCAGAGCCATAAATACACACATTTATCTTACCCAGGTCACCACTGCCGTACGTGGGGCCATACTGAGATTTGTAGTCTATGCAAATCACACAACTGTATTTGAAGTACCTGGAGATCCTACTACAGACACCTTCATACTGTATTTAACCAGCTCTGTAGCTGGTTGAGCAGGCTGTGAAAGTCACAACTGCCTCTTTCCTAACTGAAGCCTACCTTTCCTGCAGGGTGGTAGGCAAGCAAAGCACTGCGGAGACCGATTCCAGATGGCTGTGTATGTGTTGGGTCTACAGGGACTGCACTTTGTGTCCACAGTGTGACTGCAGCTCTCTGCCTTATATTGACCTATTAAAAAACACCAAACACAAAACAGAGAAAGCATCTCATTGAAAAGACAACTTGGAATTGTTTAAGGCAAGTTTCATTCTTAGCTGTAGCAACCCCTTCCCTCCACTGCCACTATCAGACTGGCAATGTGGACTTGATGATCTTGGAGGTCTATTCCAGCCTCAGTAATTCTGTGACTCTGTGTGCCAAACAAGTACTGATTTAAAGGAGGACTGTGTGTATATACAGGGAAACCGATTCCTTTTGTCATTCATGTTTGATCCCTTGTCCTACATTCAGTTCAGTGAATTCCAGCCGTGTTCAAAACAAGGCACCCTCGTTCCTGAACAAAACCCCTCAGCACACACTTAGCTGCAGCTACCGCAGTACAGAAAACAAAGATTTTTACCCTCACAGAAGCTGTGTTTTGTGGGGAAACACAGGCTGGTGCTTCATGCAGAAAGTCAGACACGTGCTAGAATGACGTGTCGGAGGGAGGCCCTTGCTACTGTTACAGGCAGCAAGTGAAGAAGGCATCTTATCATCAACAGATCTAAATTAGAACTTCACCACTCCTCACTACTGAAGGCACATGAGCTCACTCTTTTTCCTTCACCCTTTCAGCCAGCCCTAACAGATCAAAGCGGGTTCTGAAGCTACTGCCATTCCAGGCAAAGTCAAAAGCTGCCAAAGGCAGTTTCTCCAGTGCTTCTCACCAACAAGAGCATTCAGGGCAATGGTGGGAATATGTCAATATGAGCTTCAACACTGACATCTGGAGGAAGGAAAGCACTTCAGTTGCCGTTTCCCCCTTGCTTGAGCTGAGGAAGAAGATAAAAGTCACTGTCTCATATCCTGTACAGAAATATCACGGAAAATACACTGAGAAAGCAGAAGTAAAAGTGAGAAAATCTCTGGAGCTGCTTGGAGAATCTCTGTTCTCCAGCCATAGGAATTATTTCCAAAGACTCTGATTTTCCATGTATTTCCTTGAAGCTTAAAATTCTTCCTCCACATCCTGCTAAATGATTTAGGCTTCAATTTTTGATAAATTACAGTAAAAAAATTCAAATTCATAATAACTAAAACCCCCCTATTTTAAACTTCCTACAACTTGTCCAGAGTTTGTTATTCTGAAAAATTAAAATGAAGGAGAAACAAGACTGAACAGTCCACACCACAACAAAAAAAGTTTCAACCTACAAGTTACCATCTTTCATCCGTTGTGTTTTCAACAAAGGAAGTCTGACAGAGCTATCTAGACGTTTTCGGTTAATTCAAGCAACTGTGCCTGCTTCAGCATATACTGATTTCCTGCTTAACTTCCGTATCTCTCCGATAAAAGCTCAGCATTTATGGAAACAGATTTTGTTTGTTCAGCTTGTAATGAAAAATAAAAGGCAGTTTCTTCCTGTGTCAAGTGTAATAATCTAACGCTGACTCGTTGCAAAAACTCTATTATGACAATATGCAAGTGACATTACTGCCCCCCCCCAAAATCACACCCCCCTGCACCCACCTTGCTGGAGTCACCGACTTCTGCTAACAAAAGATCACTAAGAGTTATCACGGGAGTGAGAGACATGACACCTCAAAGCAGCTGAGGTTCTGTAGTCTCGTACACAGTCCCTGATCGTGGTCTGCAGTGTCTGATTTGCAGTAAAAGAAAATGAAACTCCCTTAATGAGCAACTAGAGATTAACCTGTCCAATGGAAAGCCCCTTATGTAAGTGCTATCACCATAGTACAGAAACTAGGCTCTATTTCATGCCCTGCTTTACAATATATTTATTATCAGTGGGCTTGGCTCTGACGTGTGTTGTCTAATTCCCTTGGTGAGCTGTTGCTCTCCCTGCACTTAAGAACACTTTAATCAAAACATTATCTCCTCCTGGCTAACTGGAGATGTCCCAGTGGACTGGAAGGTAGCAAAGGTGATGCCCATCTACAAGAAAGGTGAAAAGGAGGATCTGGAGAACTACAGACCTGTCAGCCTGACCTTGCTGCCAGGGAAGGTCCTGGAGCAGATCACCCTGAGAGCCATTATACACCATATACAGGGCAACCAGGGGATCAAGCCCAGTCAGCCCATGGGGTTATGAAAGGCAGGTCCTGCTTGATGAACCTGATCTCCTTCTGTGATGAGATGACCTGCCTAGTGGATGAGGGAGAGGCTGTGGGTGTGTCTGCCCGGACTTCCGTAAAGCCTTCAACACTGTGTCCCACAGAATTCCCATTAATAAACTGGCTGCTGATGGCCTGGCTGGGTGTACGCTCTGCTGGGCAAAACCCTGGCTGGATGGCTGGGCCCAAAGAGTGCTGGGGAATGGAGTTAAATCCAGCTGCTGGCCAGTCACCAGTGGTCTCCTCAGGACTCAGTGCTGGGGCTACTCCTGTTTAACATCTTTATCAATGATCTTGACGAGGATATTGAGGCACCCTCAGTAAGTTTGCAGCCAACAGCAAGTTAGGTGGGAGTGTTGATCTACTTGAGGGTAGGAAGGCTCTTCAGAGGAACCTGGCCAGGCTGGATCAATGGGCTGAGGCCAATCAGATGAGCTTCAACAAGGCCAAGTGCCAGGTCCCGCA
Organism: Megaceryle maxima; assembly: GCA_024605025.1. Taxonomy (NCBI): domain Eukaryota; kingdom Metazoa; phylum Chordata; class Aves; order Coraciiformes; family Cerylidae; genus Megaceryle; species Megaceryle maxima. The sequence continues at coordinate 7,314 of JANHGN010005913.1, read as the reverse complement.
CTTGGGTCACAACAACCCCTGGAAATGCCCCAGGCTTGGGGAGGAGTGGCTGGAAAGCTGCCTGGTAGAAAAGGGACCTGGGGATGCTGGTGGACACCCAGCTGAACATGAGCGAGCAGTGTGCCCAGGTGGCCAAGAAGGCCAACAGCATCCTGGCCTGGATCAGGACTAGTGTGGCCAGCAGGACCAGGGAGGTGACTGTCCCTCTGTATGCAGCACTGGTGAGGCCACACCTTGAGTACTGGGTTTAGTTTTGGGCACTTCAATACAAGAAAGACATCAAGGGGCTGGAGCAGGTCCAGAGAAGGGGCAATTAAGCTGATGAAGGGTCTTGAGAAAGTTTTATGAGGAGCGACTGAGGGATCTGGGCCTGTTTAGTCTGGAGGAGGCTGAAGGGAGACCTTCTCGCTCTCTACAGCTCCCTGAAAGGACATTGTAGAGAGGCAGGTGCTGGTCTCTTCTCACTGACAGAACAAGAGGGAATGGCCTCAAGCTGTACCAGGGGAGGTTTAGACTGGACATTAGAAAAAATTTTTCACTGGAAGGGTTGTCAGGCACTGGAACAGGCTGCCCAGGAAGGGGCTTGAGTCACCAACCCTGGAGGTGTTTAAAGGCCAGCTAGATGTGGTTGGTGACTGGGGATATGGCTGAGTGGCAGAGTTGGCAGAGTGGGGTTAATAATTGGACTTGATGATCTTAAAGGTCTTTTCCAACCTTGATGTTTCTATGATGATGTAAAGCTGTGGCTGTGGGAGCTCAGCAGCCTACCTCTGATAAACTGCAGCCAGGTTAACCTTGTAAGAGAATTCCAGTTCTGATGAACAATGTGTCCCTTTTGCAGATATTTTTACAGTCACAGCAGGTTATTGTCTTCCAGCTAGAGAGCATTACAACAGTAAAAATCTGACACTCTTCAGATGTATAAATAATTCAAATGTTCATCTGAAAATTGACTGAATTTGGCTGTGTAAAGTAATAGTCTGAATTATAACCTACCTGGAGGGCACTGGCTGCAACACTTGTTAAGTCCTTCTTCATAGAATTCAGTGCTGGGATCTCTGCATTGCATAAGCTGTGGTGTATAAGGCAGTGAATATTTCTAGGAGAAATTAATGGAAAATCATCAGTCACAAGTCCAATCTGACCCTAAAGTGGAGATTCAAAAGAGACAAATGCTGAAAGATCAATGTACCTTCCCTTCCAAGGCACTGATGTAGGCCTGATGAACCAGAAAGCAGCAGATGTCAAAAAGCTGAAGAAGAATGCACAGCTTCTAAGCTAATAGAGACCATTTTGAAGTTCCTCTGTTTATCAAAGATGTGTCACAATGAACAAAGTCATTTCACTGGGGTTTACATTCAAAAGAATGCCATGAACTGTGGGATTAGCATCACACCCGGTCACTGCTGCATCCCCTAAACCAAAGGACTAAGTGCCATGATTCAAACAAGCTTTGACAAAACACCAGTGAAACCTGAATTCTTACCTGGGGGTTTGTGTGGAGAAGCATTTTCTGCAAATTGGCTATGCTAAAAATGATACCTTCTTAATTAGTAGGTCTATTGCCCAAACACATCTAGAGCCCTGTCTGAAAACAAGATCGACTGTGCTACTTCTTCATTCCTTCAGGGCTCTCACGCTGGTGAAGAGGGAGCTGTGAGCCTTGCAGTGCTGCACCGCCTGATGGAATCTTTCTGTTTCCATCAGGGGATGCAAAGGACACAGGACACTAAGTTCAATGCTTTACTGCACTTATGTTCATTACATCCTCACACCCCTGCGATATCCAGGCAAGATAAGATAATCCATCTCTTCAAAGAGCTTGTACTATTGGAACTGTTTCACCAAAGGAAAGACAAAAAAAGGCTTTCAGCATTCCAGATACTTTGTGGTTCCTGCCTGAATGAGAAAGGCTGTGCTGTTTTGAAAACAATGTCTCCAAAACCTGCACTGCTGCTCCTGAAAAGGAACTGAGACTTAAATAAAAATAAAAAACCTACCTCATATGGCAAATCAAATGCATAAGAAACAGTCATGGAATACAGTGTATCTAATTTTCAGCTCAAATGACTTCAATGAACAAGTATCAAAATATTTGAGGACCTACCATCTATTTGCAAAGGGAAAAATATACTTGCTCAAAAAAACCCCAAAACTAATGTTAGGAGTGTAAGTGTAGGAGTTTCCTGCTAGATCAGAAAGATGCTGTTCAAAACGTGTGTGACGCTGCTCAGTTCTCTGCAGTCTGAAGAGACTGCTCTGGGTATAATCTCCACACATTTAGAGAAGTACTTTGGAAGGATTCTTAAAAAGAGAAATCAAAACAGGAACGAGCTCTTTGGAGGCCAGTAATGAAAATATCCTTCCTCCCGAATGAAAAAACATGTTGATTATCTATTGTGTCTTCACATTACTGACAAAGTATCAACACTTCCCACTCTCAACAATAGCCTGAAGAGAACACAACATTTTCTTATGCAACTTGTTGAAATGTTTTATCTCTTATCTGTCTGTGTATCAGAAACAGGATTTCACCCATCTACTCAACGGTCGGTGTCAAAAAGAACCTTTCCTGAGAATGTGAAGGCAGAGAAAGGCTGCCTTGAGTTTTAATATCCATTCCAGAACAGGAAAAAGGAAAGCACATTATTTAAGTAGAAATTTCACCACTCCAATTTAAAACACAGTGAAAGCTGCTAACACTGACCAGACATCAGGACAACGCTGATCTCTCTGATCAGTCACTTGAGTTCAGGACTCAAAGCCAGGGAGACTGGGGATGGGTTTCACCAAGACCAGCCCCATGCTCTCACAGCCGCATCAATGAGAAACCACCAAGTTGCAAACTGAAGAACAAACGTGTAAAGATGCTTTTAACAGGCTCAAAACTGTAACAGGGTGGGAAAAAACCAACCAAAACAAAAACAAAAACAACACAAAACTCTCCTTAAACACTAGAGCAAGAGAAGTAAGACACAGCTGCTGAGCACAAGCTGCATCTTTCAAAGTCTGCCCTTTGTCTTCTGATGAGAAGAAAGCCAGTTTTGCAGGAACCATGTGGCAGCCTCAAATATCTCCAAAATCTACTTGGCTTCCATTTTTGCTTTCCAGTTAATAAGGGCTATTTAAAGGGGGCTTGTAGAAGGACTGAAGACTTTGAAGCAAAACCAGGAGGCTGGGTTTGACATTGGTTTCATTATTATTAATGAGGATAATAACTGGAACAACTCAAAAAGAAAAACGAGGCTTTTCAGTACCTTCTAGGTTCAGTAATAACTGTTACTTGGTATTATGCCCTTATAGGATGGGCAACAATAAACCCATTTACAACTGTGAGCTGACACTAAAATCTGGGGGAGGAGCAGAAAAGGGCTCTGTTTTCATCCAAAGTATTTTGCATTTAAGTCACTTTCTTGTTTATTAAAAGAAGAAAGACCAAGTGTTGTCGTCACACTTTTGTATGATCCACTTCATTAAAACAAGCACTTCAGAGTATTTTTACATCATAAAACTACATTGCAAGAGCAGACAGAGGGAAAATTAAAAAGGAGAAATACAATAAACCGCATCACAAAGTATCCTGCTGGTGAGGCTTCCTGGAAAAAACTGTTCTTATCTCCTCCTCTGCATTGTCTGCTGTAAATACTGCCCTGCGAGTTAAAGACACAGGAAAACCTGGTGGTTGCTGGGTTCACATCTATTTCTCTTAAGTTGCGATTGAAAGGATCTCTCTACTGCCTGATACAATCTCCCTGAAATGTTATCTGATGAGCTGTGGTCCTCTCTGACATACTAATTGACAATTTCTTGCCAAATGTCCTCAAATAACATTATGGGAAACTAAAAGGGACTTGTAACTCACTTGGATACAATTTGTATACACGCATGAGCTCAGCTTTGTTTGCACTGGAAGGATGTCATTAATTTTAGGAGTTACTTCCAATGTAAACTGGTTTAATCAAAGCTATCAAAGCCAGCGGTCAAACCTCCTACTCTGTCAGAGAAAGTGTAGGCATCTTACTAGGTGTATAACTCTCCTAGACTTCTTGGCTACAAGAAGACCCCCGTTTTCTAGCCACCTCACCAATTTTAAGTAGAGCAGTACAATCATCGTATCTGGCATCCCCATCTGTTGCCCACTTTGGGCTGAATGACTGATGAGTAGGGGACAGATTCTATTCTACCATCTGCATTTTGTTACTGTTCATCCTAAGTCCTTTTTGTCTTCTGCTTTTCCTGGGACTCAATGTTCTGTAAGCAGATTGTGAGAAGCAAAACTAACCTGATGCTGCATCTTTTGCAGTATAGCCTTTCAACTTCTCAGTTTAGCAGCAGGCTTTTAAGATATTTCTGTGGACAAAATTAACACTTCGGAAGATATTTGACAGGTACAAGTTAGAAGTAAAATGCCTCATCTAACTTTATTAAGCATGAAAGTTATTCTAGCTCTGTGCACAGCAAAAAAAATTAAGCAATATATTTTGGCACAGAAATGGGCAAACTATGATTGCCTTTGACTACACAACTCATTAGGAAGATTTTTGCAATGCTTCTGCATTAAGCAATAACTAAGAAGTTACACACAAAAAGTCAATGACTCAAGACTCTTTCTCCAGAGTGCTGCATTGTTTGAATCATTTTCCCATCTGCACTACAGACATCCAGTAGTTAGGTGACTTCATTTGTGACTGGAGAGGAGTCTCCACACCAACAGGGAGGTTAGTACAGATGCTTCTCAATACTTAAGCACAAGCACAAATGCTTCCAAGGTTCCCTGCATCCTACCCACTGGAAGATAAAACAAGCAGGGAAGATAACATGCCTGTATCTCAGGATTTTCAGGCACACAGCTCTGTGTGTACAGCTGCATGGAGCAGCACTCATGAAGGGAAAGAGCCTATGGACTTTCCCCTTCCATACAGAGGCCAAGCACAACCGAGCCCCTAACGTCTGTACCAGGGCTGAGTGCAAGTCGTGAACTGCAGAACAAGATCTGGATTCAGACTCCTTCCAAATGGGCAGGGCTTGATGCAATGCACCAACCTGGCTCTACCTCCTGGTGAGGAAGTCCAGGTCTCAACTACTCACAGCACATCACAATGTATTGGTATTCCCTATGTGCTGAATATTGATTACAATGAGCATAATTTCCTTGAATTCCTGCCTTGCAGCTTGTTCCTGTATCCCTGGACTTTCTGTGCAATTAAATTTCAGTATCTTGAATAATAGAAATAAAACCTGTTAATAGAATGGAGAAGGAGAAGAGCAGCCTGAGAGGGGATCTTTGAATGTTTCCAAATCTCTGCAGGGTGGGTGTTGAGTAGAAGGGGCCAGGCTCTTGTGCTGCCCTGGGATAGGAGGAGGGGCAATGGTCACAAACTGGAACACAGAAAGTTCCACCTCAACATGAGGAGAAACTTCTTTGGTGTGAGAGTGACAGAGCCTGGAACAGGCTGCCCAGAGAGGTTGTGGAGTCTCCTTCTCTGGAGACTTTCAAGCCTCACCTGGCTCTGTTCCTGTGTGGGCTGCCCTGGGTGACCCTGCTCTGGCAGGGGGGTTGGACTCAATGCTCTCCAGAGGTCCCTTCCAGCCCTCACCATTCTGTGATTCTATGAACGGATGGGTATCTGTATCAATCCATTCATATAACACTCCTTTTCACTCAAGGAGGCCATTTAAACAGAGATTTTTAAGCATGCATTTTAACCCTAACTCACATGTCTAGTGTTTCATTGGTGTCATTTCCAGACAGTTGCCTCCTTCAAACACAAGCTGTCAAACAAAGGGACTAAACAGGAACTACACCTGGCATGTAACATTCTTTACGCATATGAAACCACAATGAAGTCACCGAGGACTCTGATGTAAAAAGCTGTTGCTGTGGGAAGGAACTGAAATAAAAAGGTACCATTTGCTTAGCTACCAAACCTGCTGAAGACAGGAAAAAACTAATTCTGTTTAAAATACTGGAACTGGTCATTTACGAAAATAATTCTGTTGAAGGTTAGGCACCAGATAACAGCAAGTGTTGCCAAAATCAGCTGGAGTTGAGTTGTGTGAGGCTGTACCAACTATACTCAAACCATAAAGCTGCTTTTAAAGCTGCTTTCCAGCAAATACCTAAGATTCTGGGTCCAGTATGTGAATTTTCTCCCGTCCTATATTGTACTTTACTTCTGTAAAGCGGGAGTCCTTGCACAGCCACAGACAACCAGATTTACAACTCCACATTCCTCCTCCCTGATAAACCAGTGTCTTTTTGCTTACTCTCTGGGATTTTACTCAGGAGGAGGCTGCATAGAATACGGAACAACATGCAAACCTTACAGAAGCGAGTCAAAGTTTGTAGGAAGATGTAGTGTATTATATATGTGTTTGGAAAAACACACACATTTTTCAGGAATACCAGCTCTTCTGTTTCAAAACTTCAGGCTTAGGTATCCCGAAGTTGGTCTGTTTTCCCAAAGGTTGCCCTAATAGAAGATATTAGTCACTAAATCAAGATCTGACTGTGTAACAGGCACTGTCAAAGCTGATGAGCCTAAATATCCCCTAAAAAAAAGGTCACTATCCCGAACACCTTAAAATGAGATAGATAGATAGATAGAAAAATGCTCCCCGTGACATACCAGGACAGCACATGCAGAAAGTCAAACCCACCAAGTTCTTTGCTTTATATAGTTAAAAACATTCACTGTACCACTGGGTATAAAGAGAACAGTCCCAGCTGCAGCACGTCAGGTCTTAGATGCAAATTAAAGGGCTTTGCTATATTAACAGGGGAATGGTTTTAGGGATTCGATAGAGCACAAGTTCCTGTTTAAACAGCAGTGTAAAATACGTACACATTTACACTGCGGACTTGCCGGGACACTCAGTTTTCGCAAATACACAAACAAGCCTGAAAAATTAACCCGTTTCCAATGAAAATCCAGGAAAAAAGGGTTAGTCGTTGATTTGGGAAGCCAGGAAATAACAACGGCATAGCCGACGGGGGTAGGATGAGCTTTAAAGAAGAGCGGGAGTGGAGGCTTCTACGGAGATCCCGCCGAGCAGCGGGAGACACGCACCTCGGGGGGCTGCGGGCTGACGCCGAGACACTGCCCGCTTGGCCCGCACCGTCCGAGCAGAGCGGCGGGACTCTCCCCGCTTGGCCCGCACCGTCCGAGCAGAGCGGCGGGGCTCTGCCCGTTTAGCCCGCACCGTCCGAGCAGAGCGGCGGGGCTCTCCCCGTTTGGCCCGCACCGTCCGAGCAGAGCGGCGGGGCTCTCCCCGTTTGGCCCGCACCGTCCGAGCAGAGCGGCGGGGCTCTCC
>JANHGN010005912.1:0-38937 GCA_024605025.1 Megaceryle maxima | reverse complement strand
GTGCTTAATAGTACCTTTACCCAAGTGTTACTTTACTGCGGGCTCAGGCATCACATAACTCGAGCAGCCCCCTCGCCGCGGGCAGGAGCTCTTCCCGTGGGTCGTGCCGGCTCCTCCGCGCTGTCCGACCCACGGGCAGGGCCCTTCCCCCCGGGGCGAGGGGCCGGCGGCTTCCAGGGGGAGGCTCGGAGGGCCCCGGGGAGAGGCGGCCTCAGGCCCAGCATCGGCGGGGGTGCTGCGGGGGCCGCGGGGCTGGCGTTGCTCCGCTGAGCGGATGCGAAGCGTCTGCTGGGTGAAGTGTTAGAAAAAATGATAATAATTAATTAAGAACATTATTAGGAAACGAGGGTTTCGATTCTGAGGAATGATACTTAAGAGCAACCTTTCACCCGGAGGCTTCGTGCTTGATAAATACCAAGGAATCTCGCTTCGTTTCGCTCTCCCGCCGAGGAGGTGCGGAGAAGCCAGAGTGTGGCCTGGCCGCGTCCTGGCCGCGTTGGTTTGCAGTGTGGACCCCGTTTGGCTGCTCCATAAACCGGCACCCGGTCCCCAGGACTCCTGAGCCCGTGGGGGTTACAGCAGAGCCGGTCCCCGTAGCACAGTGGACGCGGGGCCCCTGCTCTGACTCGTCCTACAAACCTTTATTAATAGGAGAAGTGACAAAGCGTTACGAAAGGGCAGTGGCCCTGTCTGTTTCTCTGCCTGCATAAAGCTGGTACTTGGTGGTGGTAAAGAAACAAAACATGGCAGTTGCTGCTTCAGGCTTTTAAAATAATCAAAAGTCCTCTGTGAGAAAAAGAAAGGCTTTGATCATTAGAAACAGGTACGATTACAGTTGGTAACTCCAATAGGTTCTGCTGGCTGCAGGAGCGGGGCTGCAGATTTACACAGACCGCTGCAGGATAAATCACATGAGAAGAGAAAGAACACGGGTTTATTTTCCAAACCCTTTAAGATACAATAATCCAACATCTCATTAGTCACTGTAGACAGAAAGAGATTTTTTTTTTTTTTTAATATATATAGGCATTTCATTAAAAGAAGAAAAAAGCACCACACTCAACAACATGGTTACTGTGTGACTTAGTAATTAAATACTGTTGGTGTGTGAGCAGATTGCTTGTTTGCTCCATGTTTGCGGCTCTAAAGCTCCCAGCTGGCAGACGAGCGCTGAGTAACTAACTCTCTGCGGAAGGATTGTCCTGCTCGTGCCTTTTTCTATTTAGGTCTTCTCCTGTTTCTGGGGCTGGGACCCCACCTCTGTCCAGCACCTCTCTGGTGTGCTGTGGACAGGCAAAGAGCCCTTTGTGCTTTGCCTTATTCTGCTCCTGTCTTTTGAGGCAGGCTGGAAACACGAGGAAGCTGAGAAAAGTCTCTTCAGCACCTGAGGGTTACCTTTCTTCCTCATGTGCTTTTATGCTTTCCTCTATTTTGGGAGATGCTTCTTAACCCAGCTGCATTTAGCTCCTTCCTCCCCCAGCCTGATCTTCCACAAAAGGCTCTTGCATTTCTCATACACTTCCAAAAACTCCCCATGTTTTCCACCACTGCCACTGTGCTTGTCCTGCAAGTTTGTCCGTCAGGGGGTTTTGTTGTTGTTGGGGTTTTTTTTCATTTGTTGTTTTGTTTGTTGTTGGTGGTGGTTTTTTGTGCGTGTACATCTACATCAGTAGTGGGCACATCTCGCACACTGCAGCAAACAAGAACAAGGATGCTTTCTCAAAACCCGAGTTTCCTGGAAGCACAGTATTGAGGTATCTCACTAAGATCTGCTGGAGCCATCTAAGTGCTGTGAATTTCTGGTGTGGGCTTGAGAGGTCCCACACAGATAACTTTTCTGTGCCTAAGCACACACAAGTGGACAAACAAGCCCTTCCTTTGTTAGCAGCTTGGTGCCCTGTATGTCTACTTCGCGCCTTGTCACACGCTGCTTCTGATGGCTTTTCCTTGTTTCTGCTCACCACGGGGAGAGCCCAGAACTGGCACCGATTCCCTGTGATTAAAATTCAACCCCATTCTCACAAAACAGCTTTGCCACAGGTGTAAGGCAGTAAAGGGAAGGTAGAGCTGAAAGGACATGGAGGTGACAGGACACGACTAAGGATCTTCCTGAGGCATCATCTGCTTAAGCCCAGCAGCTGGAGGAACCTGAAGTGCATTTGCCACCCTGCATCCTGTAGGTAGTGAAGGGCATGAGGCTCACTGGCTGCTGATGCGTGTGGCAGGAAACCAATGGGCACCTGTCAATGGTGGGAAGGGAACAGCGTGATGTGGAGCGCTGTGAGGGGGAATAAATACAGGCCAGCTCGAGCACTGCTGCACTGGCGTCCTGCTGCCAGCACACACAGGCACGTCTCTGCAGCAAGGTCTGCTGTAGGCAGATCAGAGCTGAGGTCACCGCACAGCCTGGACCCACAGTGCGTACCTTAAATGTTTCTAGATCTCACCTGGTCTCTGTATCCCATAACCAAAGCAGGAAATCACTTGGGGCTAGATCTGTCTCATCATTCTGTGTTAGTGGAGCCCCTCTGAGCAGCCCCTCGGTTTGGTTTGGATTGTGAACGTTTGCTGCAAAACAAATGATACGCACTAATACCAGGTCACCTGCAGGGAAAGACGGGTACGTCCAGCACACAGGGACAGCTGCTTGAGCTGCTTCTTTGTCCGCAAACAGAACAGAGAAATGCATTTGAAATGATGACAGTCAAAACTGTGGTTATATTTACATGCATTTTCATATGACAGTATTTTATACAGAAAAAGTAGGTAGACTCATGACCAGCTTCAGCTTTTCCTAAACTTAAATATTATACAATTACTTGAACAAAATAATTTCTCCTCTAATTGCGGTACAGTGCTCACTTGGAGAGAAGGTGCCTGTCACACCGCAGTGCCCATCACATATGATCTGGGATTTTGTTAAAACTGAGTGTGGTGAGAAAGACAGATGTGGGCAACTGGTCACAGATGTGATCAGTGGGGTGGAGGTACCCAGCAGTCACCCTCTTCTTCTCGTCTCTGAGGAGACGGAGAGGTGGAGCCACCGGGTTGCACCCTGACTGTGCTGGGGGCTGCTCTGGTGTGTGAAGGGGCATTGCTGCCAGGTAGCTCTTGTGAAAGGGAACATTCGCCCCAGGCAGCAGGGTCAGCTCTGCGAGGACAATCTGCATTAAAAATGCTGTGGCCACTGGAGGGCCCTCCTCGGGCTGCACATGCTCCAGTGCTCCTACTCCACGGGCTCTTCCACCCTCCGCACACCGTGTTTCATTTTTAGATTGTGCCCTGCCTCTCTGAAAATCAGCTCCGCCTGACAGAGCTCTGCTTTCCCTGCCTAGCATGCAGATGTCCCTCATGGGAGTATGAAACATCTTTCCAAAACTGCTGTGATGAAAATACCTGTGTGCTACAGGAGCTCTTCCCACTCTGCCTCATTCTTTGCACAAGCTTACAAAATCTTTGGTGTTTTTGCTGTGTTCATGGAGATGCACATTTCATCTCATGGTGTTTCCTGTGGCCTAACTCCCCTTTCTCTCCAAGAATTCAGTGCCTGGGATCAGACCACGGAAGCCTGTAAAGTTGCACAGCAGGTGGAAAGTGGCCCTGAGATGGTCCAACGAGAGGGATCCAGCAGCCACCTGAAGGATCCAGATTCCCTCTGGCTCAGTTGACCGGCTGGTGCTGAACAGCTGCTTTCAGACTCACTGCCCCAGCTGAGGGACCCCTCAGGGAGATGCTGGCAGAGTTGCAGCAGAGCTGTAGGACACTGGTTGAGAGGGAACCAGCTACAGTGGCAGCGGCTGCTCTTGGCCCTCACCTGCCCCCGGCAGTCCCCAGTCCCCTGAGGCCTGTGTGTGGGGCACGCTGCTGGAGCTGCTCACTGAAGCACAGACATACCCGGTGTGCCCAGGGACACTCTTTGGCTGGTCTCACACTCCCTCGTCCAGGGGACCCCCAGCCCTGGCTGTGCCTGTGCAAGGTGATGTGCCAAACCACACTGCCACCGTGGCTCTAGCCACCCTGGCAGCCCCAGCAGCATCTGTCCCCACCCAGGCTGGTGTGAGCAAAGCAGGGTCCAGCCCCCTCAGTGGCTGGACACTGAATGGGACAGTGGTAGGAACAACATGGCAGAGCTGAGGGGCTGGAGGAACCTCATCCCCCCAGCTGCAGGACAGCGGTGCCAACTTCTGTGCCCTGTCCCAGCTTTGGGCTTTTATATGCAATGATCAGAGCTCGAGGTGCACAGGCGAGCAGCGGTACCCAAAGCCAGCAAAGCACTGCCTGTTACCTGTGCCCACAAATGACACCCAGCCTTCCCGAGAAATACCGACAGACTGGGCTAACACCCCAAGGCACAGCCCATCTCCAGCTTATGCCACTGTAAAAACCAGTATACGTCAATGGGGAGCAATGCAAATATGGGCAGGGACAAGCTGATCACGTTCCAGATCACAACAGTCATGTTTGGCAAAGGCATCTTAGTTAGTTTAGTTTCTTTTGTTTCTTTAAAAAATTTCTTATTTTTTCTCAGCCACTTAATATTTTGTATTTTGTCTTCTGAGCTCCCCACTGACACTTTCCTGTCAAATTTTCAGGACAAACAGTGCTTCAGAGCTGCAATAGCCAGGTTGAATCAATGCAGGTACTCTGCACACAGACATCTCCAGAATATGGCCCTTTATTTCACAATGTCTATCTCACCTATACAGAAGGAAACACCAAGTATTTCTTGGTACCTCACATTAAATTCATCAGACCTCATCACAACAGATGGACTCAAAGCACCAGAGACTCTGGGCCAATTAGCAGATTAAAGGTTTCCATATTGAATGCCTCTGTGCTACACTGATGCTGTTTTTAAACAGAGAAATTGGGAAATCATTCAAAATATCTTAACTTCTCTTAGCCATGACCTAGGGGCCTAAGTCCCATCTTCCAATCATTTTAAATTTTCTCTTTTTTGCAACGTAGGCCATGATCCAGCAGAGCACTTGGGAACATGCTTTATTGTAAGATTCTGAATAATTGCTATGAAATTGTACCCTGGGGTGTGTAAGTGCCCTTTTGGATCACAACCAGAGCCTCTAACACCCAAATGAATGCACAGTTTCCAGCACCAGAAGTCAGTTGGTGAAGTCAGTTAATAAGGATGAGTTCTATCTTCCAAAGTGTTCTGTGATATTCCATGCAAAGTACGGAAGCGACGACGACTTGACCAGTTGTTTCGCAGCTGTGCACAGTAAACCTCTGTGCCCGAGGGGTAGGTCACTGCTGTACCATACCAGTAAACCCCAGGTTTCCACCAGTGACCTTCAATGCACAAAACCACATCCTTCCCTTCCCGAGAAACCTGAAGAGGTCTGCTGCAGGACACATCAAGTTTTATGAACACTTCAGCTTCGGGCAGTGACCAACTCCAATTCTGAATGACAGAAACATAAATAGATTTGATGTCCTTATGGTGAAGAGAGTCTCCTCTGGGCCTATGGGCAGTGTGGTGGCACAGAAGACACCTTCCCAAAGACAAGGCTGTGTTTCTCCCATCTCTCAGATGAAGCCACGGATGCATTTGTAACCACTGATGTTCCTGTCTGTTGGGCAGCTGCTTGTGCTCTCCTCATGGGTGACTGCACTTCAGCAGAGCGTAGAAGCATCTCCGTCCTTCCTTGGTGCAATGTGCAAGGCTTCACGTGAGATGCTTTGAGATCCTCAGCTGGCAGGTGGCAGGAACAATTAGTCCAACTATCTGCTGGAGTGTCCTGACCGCCCCAAAACAACCTGCACACTCCCCGTGTCAAATGGCAATGAGTGTTAGAAGGTGCTTCACAAAGAGATGGGCATTATGTGGTCCCTCAGGAGGAAGGTTGGGGGTGACTGGTATAATCATCAAATGAAAGATAAAGACAACCGTAAGCAGACATCCATATATAATATGTACAGTGGCCATGGATGCATTTGTACCATGAAGGAAATCATCACATTTTAGACTTCAGAAATTGATCAAATTCCAGAATTTTATAGTGCCAGGTGTTTCTGTCTAACCTGCTAGTAAAAAGAGAAGGAAATGTCCAAATGTGGGTTGAGTGAAGTGGTGCAGCTGTCAGATGTGATATTATTTCTTCACTCTATTTCAGATAAGGAATGCAGAAGTATTTCATGTTTTGCACTACATGCTGCAGACGGAAAAAATTATCTCAGTAGCATTTGTTTTGGTTTTTAACTTTTCTCTCACTCTCTTCAGCTTTTCCAATAAAGCCACCAGTATCAAACTGTGGAGCTGAAGTACAGGCAGAAATTCCCAAGCTCTCTGTAGGGATTGCACGATTCAGGCTTCCAGAGCAGACTGAGATAAGGCATTATAAGGAGAGACCTGAACCTACCTAAATGCTCTTCATGTGGTTTACAGTCCGTGGTCTGTGGATTTGTACAAGTCTGTGGATTTTTACAAGTGTGTGGAGTATTGTGAAGATACATCCAAAAAGAGTCTAGGAAAATTAAGCCCACTTACTAATCTTAAGTTCACCATGGAGGAAGCTGAACCTCTGTAAAAAAAAAAATAATTACTGTGGGGGTCCACAAGTTGTTAGAAGTTGAAAACCATTGCTCCAGTTACAAAATCTGTCTGCCAGTGAGTCTGTGTTGGGACTTGATCCAATATATTTACTCCCGAAATTCAAGGTATGCAGCGATGTGAGAAAAAGAACTGACACAGAAGGTGGCACACTGGTAAAAATCAGCTGTCCCACACAGAGCATTACAGGACATTCCAGCTACAGACTGGAATCCCTGATTTTCCCCAATAATCCCAAATATTCCAGCTACAGGCACCTCTATCAGGCTGTATTAATTATTGGCTTACACAAGGGGCAAAGAATGAACTTGAGGAAGACGGAGAGATGAAGATGACAGTACCATCAGCAGCTGTTTCTTCCTTTGCTTCTCCTCACTAGAATTAAGATGCTGGCTAGAATCGGGCTTTTGAAAAGACTGAAATTATTAGCAAGACTCTGCCCAAAGAGTGTTCCCTGCATTCCTGCAATGAGGACTGGGCTGCTTGCAGTTCAAATAATTGGAAAAGGAAAAAAATCAGAGAGCTGTGTTTGTGCTGCTAACCCCTCTGGTGTCATCCTGGGTGGGGAATGCAGGAAGTCTACTCTGGAGTATGTACACAGGGATCCCACCCTGGGCATGGAGAAGGGGCCATTTCAGAACATGCACATCATTTGGGTTGATTTGTTTAAGCCTTGTTCAGTGAGCACCTTATCTGACAGCTGCTACAATATTGTGGCTCCAGCAGCATCCAAGCTCCTGGGGTCCTTCAGGCCAATGATAAAACTGTTGGTTCTTCTGGCTCCGTGAACTAGGGAGACCACTTTGACTTTATCCACTTGATGGCCCCTGGCTACAAGAAATTCAATATCCTCTTCAGGAAACTCACCTGTAAGGATTTTAAAAGAGGAGTTTGTAACTGAAACCACTGTTGCCACTGACACAAAACTCTGTTCTAACCCTGCTGGGATCTTCAGTGTGAAGGAAACTGCTGGCAGCCTCTTCAGGTGTCCCAGCCAGGTGAGCTGAGCAGCTGAAGAGACCAGCACACACCACTCTGAGGAAAGGTCTCAGCAGCAAAGGCTGTTCAGAGCTGGGCAGTGCTTGGTGCGGTGGGGAAATGAGAGGATCCAGATCACCTAAAGAATTGGAAGATCCTCCTCTTTGGCAAAGACACCTACTGTAGTTATTCTTGTTACAGAACACAAGGCTCTTAAGAGCTTAGACACAAATAACAGCATTAACAGCTACTCACCAAAACAAGGTGCAAGGCAGCTCAAAACAAATGATTGTAAAACAAGTGGACAAATGGAAAACTTTGTGATAAGCCTTCTGACTTCTCCTTCACATCCTTCCTAGCCCTCCAGCCATCTCTCTCAGCTTGTTTGCTCTTCTGCTTTTACCTTGTTTGTCTGATGTTTTGTTATTTCTGTGTGAATAAAAGTTCTTGAGGATCCAGCTGGATGCAGCTGGACAAACTGAGCAGGCACACAGGAACTCCAGTGTTATTTAAGCTACCACGCTGCAGATGTGTCTTAACACACATCTTGTTGATGTCAAATGTCCAAACCCATAAATTAGGACCTTTTGAATTTCTGGGTTTGTTTTAATTACATTCTAGATTCCAAGTCTGCAGGTCACACTCAACAGACATTTTCAGATTTTCCTCCCAAATGGGAAGACCTGGAGCCTTTGGCTATTTTGTGTGACATGAGAACCAGATTTCATTTATGGCTCACTCCGGTAAGGTAGGCGGCTTTGTGGGAAGCGTGATATAGACCGAGATTTGTAATACCGCGTCCAAGAGCTGGCAGCACAATCTCCAGAGCATCAGGATTGATGCTGCATTTCCAGGACTGTAAAGCTACAAGCCTTGCCACAACCCTTGTCTTCTCCCCAGACGGTAGAGTTAAGGGACATGGACTGGAAAGAATATAATTTATGGCAGTGTAGGAATAATAAAGTGTAGGAAGATGTGGTAGCTTTCAGGACCCATCTGGGTGAAGCTGTGGTTGCAATCTCGTTTATGTGGCTATCTTCAATGGCATCACATCACCAAAAGGTTTTAAGGACGGGCCAAGGCTGGTACCAGGAGGTGATGTGGGACAGAGGGAGGGGTGGGGAGAAGCATGTGAGAGAGTTTGGACAGGTGATGTTGGAGGGGCCAAGGACCATTCCCAAGACAAGAGGGAGAGGGCATGGCTCCACAAGGGCTCCAAGTTTTGAAGAGGCTAGGTTGCTGCTTTTTGCCTTCAAAATTCTCCACACGCCCTGAGGACCCTCGAACATGGTGAGCTGTGAGCTGGGCTGTCACACTTCCACAGCAAGGCGTTATGCAAATCCTGCCCGTTGCTAAAGGTTAGATTTGTGGGCTGCACCACACCCGGTGTCCATACTCACTGTCAACCTGCAAGGTGTTGGACTCAAGCTGTGGGTGAAGTCGACCAAGTGACAAACTTTCACTCAGATTTTTGTTCAACGTTAAAACATTTACCAAAACCTGCAAGAAAATAAAAGATCCTCAATAATAATAATTAATAATAATAACAATAGTAAGGAGAATAGGAGAAGCCAGCTTCCTGAGCATCCTCAGCTCCAACATCTGCAGATACAGCAGGCAAAGAAGATTTCAAGCTGCTTACCAAACTGCATGAATTAACGCAGAGTTCTGTACATACGAAGAGGCCCTTGAAATATGTCCTGTATATTGGTGGTGGGAAAGTGATACCTTTTCAAGATTGCACAGGCTTTTTGTCACATAGTTCCTGCTAATTTGAGATAGTTGTTTGTCTGGAACATGATGCAATTTCTAAATAGGTGTTTGTTACAGCCAAAAGCTCAGCAGTGACTTCACAAACAAAGGACTAGGAAGCATGGTTTGCTTTAGTTTTGCTCTGAATATGTTTTCCAAAAGGTAAGGAAAGTGGGAGCCATTCTTCTTGTGCCTTTCTTTTCATCAGTCCTTTGCTTTTGTGCATGCAATTGAGCTTTTGGCAAGTACTTTGCCTCATTGCAAATCATATATAAGGAGGAGCTGCCGAATTTATAGCAAGTGCTGAGCAGGGGGGAATTCAGTCAGGAATGCACTTAAAGGAGCTTTTCATAGGAAAAAGAGCTAAAGGGCTGCCAGTCTCTGCAATTCTCTGAATACAAAATGTTCCTTTTTTTCCCCTAATGAACCTTAAGGCAAGCTTTCAGCAGGTATTATATTTGCCAAGATACTCTTTCTCTACAATTACAAGTGGTGCCACCAATAAAGGCACAAGAGAATCAAACCCGTAGCTCTTAAGATACTTGAAAAAAACAAATGTGGGAAACTGGTGATATTAAAGATCGAACTGGTAACCCTGCGGTCACCAGTTTCAACACAGCCTGGGACATTCTAAGGGAAAGCCTATACCACAGGAGGCAACCCTAGAGCTGCTCTGAGAGGGCAGATGCCAGGACACAGCACTGACCTGAATGACGCTGCTCAAGGCTTTGTCCCCGTTGTTAGCTCCCAGACATAGGTATGTCCCACACATCCCCTCAGATGGTCTCACAATGGTGGGCAACAGGAAAGACAGGGGCCGTTTCCGAGGCTGAATGACATTTTGCTGCAGTTGAAGAAAAAACATACCAAAAAAGTTCCAACAAGCCTCTCATAGCTTCGCTGGTGCTCAAGTTGCACAGGTTCAACTTCACAAGTTAACTTCTTATTCATTATGCTTCAGCCAGCAGTTGCACTTGTATAGTTCTACAAGGCTGTTGTCCTCACTGCTATAATAATGCTCCCTGATGTTAACAGGACCCATCCCATCACACCATGGCTTTCCTTTACAGAGGGTGTAACGAGCCATTCACCAACTTCTAAAGTACCAACCCAGCAAAGGGGGGTGATTTTACAATACATGGCAACAAGAAATAACAAGGCAGCACTGCAAGCCACCAGTATTGGTCTGCAATTGTTTCATTCCAAGACCTGAAGATTATTTTTCTGCTATCAGTTAACTTTAAAGCTGCAGAGCAGAAATTCATAGTCCATAGAAAAGGACAGGTGCTTTGGACTGTGGGGAAGGTGGGTGGCTGAGATGTGCAGCATCGTTTGATAAAGCGGCACGATAATGGTAACTGGTACACGTGAAGCCTTCTGTTTACTCCGTGTCAGTGGCTCATACAGTGACAAAACAGGAGCTTTCTACAGACTGCTGTCTCTCAGTTATTAATAAGGCATTAAGTAGCTTCCCTATTGTGGTCATGAGAATAAAATTGGGAAAAAAAAATGGCACAGGCAGCTCAATAAAGAATCTGTCATTACCGGCCTGGGGATGGAGTGATTCATTGTTGCATTTTGCCAGAAGTCCAACATTTGGCTGTTCAGGAGGACTCCAGAGGGTGTTATTATTCCACTGCCAAAGGGTCGATTCAAAGAACTGAAAAGAAACATGAAGAAATCTCATAAAAGTCCTCCCAGGGTTTTTTGTACACCTCAAGGCTCCAGTTTTCTGTCCCCTCTTGGCTTGATAGAGAGTCTTTGGTAGTTCTGGTAGTTTGGTAGTTTTGGCTGGCTAGATGTGAGGAGTAAAAGTCTCCATGTACTTAGGAGCAGGAATCACGTGGGCAATAGCAGCTGTCCCTGTGTTTATGGATTCCCCTCTCAGTGACAGATCTGTCTCCAGGCCCCCATCAGTCCTCTAATGTGGCCAACACATCTTCTCCAGGGAGCAGATTCAGGCCAATCCAAACATGCTTCCCTGTGAGAGGGCTGTAGGATTGCACAGGGCAGAACAGCACCAGCTCACACATCTCCACCACGTCTTCACCATTTCTCCGTTTGCAGGACTAACTGGGAGAGAGCAGACCAGCTGCTCCAGGTTTGGTTCCATCCCATCCTGTTAAACCTGCTTTCTTCTCCCTGTTTCCACCCTCCAAGTGCATTATGGAGGGAAGAAGTAAATCCTTTACCTTACAACCGCAACAATGAAGTCATCGGGTCCCATGACAAGGACCTGGCTAGCAGCAGGACCGCTCTCCACGGAGAAGTGAGGCATGCGGAGATCAGAGAAAGACTGGGAGTCATTAATCAGCTGGCGCAGGGAATTAGCTTCTGATTTACTTCAGCAAATGAGGGAAGGAAAGAGGAAAGAAAGCCATGAGCCTAGGAAGCTGAACATCTCCCGGACTCCCTGTGGGGGTCCATCTACACAGCTACTGGCAGTGACTTCCTGAGGGGCCTGGCACTGAGGACAGGTTGCTCATTCAGTTCACCCAGTGGGAGGAAAGAAGATGGCTCAGTCTGCACAGAAAGGCAAAGCCATGAACCTCCCACACTTTGTCCACAAGTGGTAAAATCAGCCCTGATGGACAAGGGGTAGCACCACCCAGCTGAACACCTGTCCTCCAGAAGAAGGGCAAGTCAGGGCCAGCTCTGGCCACCAGCTGTGACCTCTCTGAGGTGGGAGACTGGGCTGAAGCCCCCAGCCTGGTCTCTCCCACATATCAGTGGGTGTACTGCAAAGGCACTGAGCCCCACAGTGGGGAAGGGAGAGCCAGAAACTGCATGTGTGGTCATGACCACATGGATGGAAGTTTGTCTGACCTGCTGAGAGGGAGTATTTAGAGGGGTGAGACAGTGAACCCTCAAGATCAAGCTGGCTCCAGGAAACCTCTGTGTGAGGACATCCCACAACCCATGCCCAGAGCCCCGTGGTATCAGCTGTAATCCTCGTGGAATAGTGAGCCCTAGGAAGACACTCAAGGACTGGCCTTTCCTCAGTAAAACAGAGGTAGAGAAACCTCAGGTTTCCCTCTGCACTAAAAAGAGCACATCACATCCAAGAATGATATCCAAACCACAGATCCTGCAACTGTCACCATGCCTGTCAGCCTCAGACCTACCTCACCATGCCTTCTGCAGCGTGAGTGACAGATGCATCATTAGAGGGGTCTCCCAGGTTCCCAGGTAGACTCAGGGCAATTTTTAGTGTCTAAGTTGAAGAAGAAAAAAAAAAAAAAAAAAAAGAAAGCAAAGGAAGAAAACCAAATATTTAGGTGGCCCTGGAAATAAAACTGAACAGGAAGAGGTAACTGGTCGCCTGGCATGTTGACTAATACCTATGAAAAAACAATCTAAAGCCTGGTCCTGGGGATACCTTCACAGAAAGGGCTGTCACACGTGCATCAGTTTGGCATGGCAGGCTGGGCGAGCTGGGCATGTCCAGCACTGTTTGTACAAGGTGGAACGTGCCTGTCAGGAGCTGACCAGCTATCTCAGCCCAGCTCAGTGGTTCAGCTCCATCATCAGCTGGCAGGCAGGGTCACCAGGATGCCACTTACTCAGTATTTCCATTCCTGTGTGGTCACCACAAAAGCAGAGATTGAACTGTGTCCCAGTGGCACAGAGGGTCCTGGACTTGCTGTTGCCTCAATGGCAGCTCCACTGACACAGCACCACTGCCAAGCAGAAATGAGCTACTCTGCTCACCAGCCTCTACCCCTGTTCCCAGTTGCAAGTCATCCAAAGTGTCTGAACAGAAAGCGTTAGTGCCAGCACACAAGGGAATGATGGTGTAAAAAGAGAAAGGGATCTGGTTTCCCACATGTGCAGAATCCTGCCTAAGCCAGTCCATCAAAAATGGGAAGATGCAATTTCAAAAGACACCATTTACCCAGCCCTGGTTTTCCAGTGTGTAGCCAGGGGACAGCTGCACAGAGAAATGGGCTCTTCCATCAAGCCAGCCTGTGCCTAGCACAAACACTCTAGGTTTTCAGCTTGCAGGTCACGTCACTTTCACTCAACATTCAAGACAGTACATTACCCTTCATACATGTCATGCATCAACAACTTCTGAGGTGTCATCATTTATCTATCTTCTGATGTACAGTGTAGAACACGACTTAACTTCTGGAGAAAGTGACGCTTCCATGAGACATTCTCCTGACCACACCACACCACAGATGTACAAGAGGCTTGGTGGCCACTTAAACAAGCAGACCACATCCACCCCACAGGCATGGGTTAAGGACACCCCAGTCATGGCTGTCCCAGGGCTGGACTACCTGGTGCTGACCTAGCACTGAATCTCAGCCATGTGTTCAGATGTGTGATACCAAACAGTCGGGGTTACACATCTTCTGAAGTGACTGCCCCGTATCCGGAGGTCACTATTCTTCAGCTGGGACATGACAACCAGTGGGTGAAACACCCAGCCTAGTGCAAGTGCAGAGCAAATAGATTCATCCAAAGTTTCCTGAAGACAGCTCAAAAATAACTTGGGTGAGTCAACCTCCTCTGCCTCTGTGGAGACCTAGCAGTGTGTAACACCTCCAGCTGTTGCATTTCTGCTGAGAGGCAGTAACTTCCCAGCTCCCGCTGTCCTGTCTGCTACAAGGATAAGGCTACATCCTTCCTTAAAATTCCCAACTCGTAAAACCCAGCTGTGAATCTGTTAAGCATCTAAGATCAGAACTCTGCTTACAGAACAGGAAAGGGAGCGCTTGCTTGACTTCCTGGGAAGCTGCAATGTCTCGGTAGGGCTGACAGCCCTCAATGCTGCAAATATCATGACCTGGACCACTGGGATCATGAGGTGGGTTAAAATGTAAATATTTCAAAAACATACAAAGTATTGGGTCACTTTTCCTTGTGGGTGCCATGTGTAGGTTCTTGTTTGCAGCATCACATGGCTGACTCTCCTTGCAGTGCCCTGACAGTGCTCTGGTATGATCAGGGTCACTGGAGCATAAGAGACGAGACCACCCTCAGCTGCTGTGGGGTCATTCTGAAGAGATGATTGCATGCAAGAAATGGGCATCAGCCACAGCTTGTTCTTCTGAAAAAGCTCAGCCTAAGCAAGAAAGAGCTTAGCTGAGGAGGACACTCCAGCATCTGCACCTACCTGAGGCAGCAACACAGCTCAAATTTACACCTTAGCAGTCTATTTGCACATTCTCTTCTGGGAATTACCTACAAACATTTTGTACAACCAAGGCATAAATAAGTTATTCTCTAGCAGCACAACAAACTCAGCCAAATATCAAACCTCCTCTTACCTCTGCCATCCAGTGCAAGATATTCCCCCTGGGTACCTGACTTGTGATGTTAAAGCCCTCAAGGATGTTCAGGGCTGTGATCAGTGCAGGACCTGCATGTGGAGGTGGAGGACTGAAAACAAGGTGACCTGTGAAGGGAAGAAGAGAGGAATGAAGCTGCATTTGTCAGATACTGCCCAGTTATAATATTTTCCCACAGGACCTTGAGGAGAGGGAAACCTTTCCAGATTTGAGGGGAAATAATAGAAAGCAACATGATTTGGAGAGGATTCCCCAAAACATTCCTGTTTTATCTTTCTGTTTCAAGTTTTTCTCCCTTGTAGATGAACTTCGGGAACTGTCTTCAGAGGCAGACACTAGCCCACGGTCCAGCTTCTATCTAGACATGGTATGGATATGTGGTCATGTCGCATCTTTACAGTCTAACACTACCAAACTACCACTGATCATTATCAAGGAAATCAACCAGGCCCACTTCAAAGTGATGAAAACCTCCTGAATTGCCTATGCTGCATCACCGTCATCTGGCAAGAGCAGGAAATGCCCTGGAGAGCTTTGGTGCAGACACCTCAGTGTGGCTTTTACTTCAGCTCGTTAAATACTGTTGCCACCTCTTGCCAGGTGAAGCGAGCGTTTATCTGGAGTGGCGTGGCAATGGGCCAGGCGTTTACCTCGGTAGAGTGTGTGGACGGGACTCTCCACCGTGACACTGTAGTTGCGGAAGTCTTCCTCCACCAAGACCCCTCCGTAGCTGTGGACCTGCCCAGGAGAGAAAAGCAGTGCATGCTGAAATAAATGGGTCAAGGCTTTGTGTTCCTCATGCTGGCTGAAGTGAACATACACCACACTGTCAAATAAATACCACTGAGGTTCCCAAGTCAAGTGCCAGGTTCCTCAGGATGCCCTGAAAATCTGTGCTTTCATGGCCTTAGTAGCCTGGCTCACCATTCACCACCACCGGAAGGCTCTGCAGCTCACTTTGAAAAGCTCACCCACCCCATGGGTGCTATGAAGATGTTCTGCTCCCCATGAGGATGGGGAATGGCACTGCCTCACATCCTTCTCCCCCCCGGGTGGCAACCATAAGTATGTTAAAAGTTATGAAGCATTTGAATACTGCCAGGAGAAAAGACAGATATGGATTCAGGAGAGAAGGAACCTGGGTGTAGCAGGTTGCCGTCACTAGAAATCTTTAGCATGCAAATCCCACCTTATTTTTAATTATTTTGGGTGACAGTGGCTCTGTTGTACCCTTGGGTCTTTCTGTAAGGCTTCCAGAAGAGAAGGCTCCTACAAAAGGCTCCAAAGAGCTACAGTTCACTGGGCTTGATAATCTTCACAAAGACAATAAAGATGGGCAATTCCCTCCACTGCAGGTCTTCTGTGGCTGAGTCATGGTGGAGATGAAGTAGGACCATCATAACTACACTCTGATGATCTTAAAATCCCCTGAAGCAGGTAATAGCGTACAGGGGCTGCCATGCTCACGGGCCAACTCTGTCCTTCCACTGAGAAACCAACCTGGTGAGAGGTTCTGCTGGGGTGTGTTGCTGCTTTGTGACCTCTGGACTTCCATTCAGAAACGAATGCCCCGTGCATGCTCTGATTTCTGAGCTAGCTGGCTAACCTGGCAATAAAATTAATTCTCTGGCAGAAATGGATGAATCACTGGGGCAGGAAAGCTCCAGTTGCAGGGGGAGGGGGCAATGTGTCAAACTACCCTAAAGCTGCAAAAGATGTATCCCCTACGTGGGATCCCTGCCCCCTTCCCAAAGCAGTCCCAGAGAACAGGCCAGGCTGAACACAACGGCCGAAATGAGCGGGCAGCTGCCTGTGCCAGGAGCTGGCTCCCTGGAGCTTGGCCAGTGGAAAGCCCAGGTAAGGCAGTGGGGAGTGGGGCAAGAGCAGCCTGATGGCACAGAGAGGGGAGAAGCCCTGGGCAGCCACACACTGCAGACACCATCTCAGCTTCCCTCGAGAGCACTTCTTTGCACCTGTGCCTTCCCACCACAGGATGGAAACAAAGGGTGCGATGTGGTTCGAGCTTTACTTGGCTTCCACCACACTGATGCCCTCCCTTTGCTGGAGCAATACCCACTGGTCTGCAGCCAAAGCTGGAATTGTGCCCTTGATCCCAGAGCACACCTGGGTCTTTGGTGCTGTAACCCTGGGCCTTGCTCCTCCAGAGAGAGTTGGCACTTCCCTGTGGCAGCCCTCAGGTCAGGGGAGGGGGGTGACAAAGCCGGGGTTTAGCTGTGGAGATGCACAAGCTTGGGACCTTTCCTGTTCCTTGTTCTGCACTTCAGCTGTGGTCCGAGTGAACCATAGGAGATTTGTAAAGACAGAGCTCACAAATGTCTTAGGCTTGAGCTGAATGAACCCATTCCGGATGACATGCTGAAGGTGATTTGAACCATGGTGGTAGGGAAAAATGGTGCCACCAACCACCCTGACTGCAGCCACACAGGTATAGAAGTTTGGGGTTTATTGGTTTTGGGGGTTTTTTTGGTTGGTTTTGGTTTGGTTTGGTTTGTTTTACCAAAATAATTACTTTTGTTTGTTGTTGCTATTCTTATCCAGAGTACCTCTAACAACAAGAGTTAAACTGGGGGAACCTTAAGAGGGACCAAGCCTGTCTGATCCTCTGTTCACAAGGCTCACAGTTTTATTTTTAAAACATCTTCCTGGAGTCTCTATCTTATAGTCCCATCAGCAACAAAAATTTGCTTCTCAGCAATGGAACACCTCTTGTTATGGGGAACAAGGGGTTGTCACTAATAGTGACACAGGCCAGAGGGGGTCCTGAAACTGAGATTTTTTTTTCCTTCAGAAAACCAGTATGTTCTGGATATAGAGGAAATGGAGGTTTCACTTCTGTAGGCTGTGGAGGTGATCTGTGCATCACTTACACTACTGCAGGGACAGGAAAGAAAAAAGGAGGCTCTGCGCACTTGTCCCCATCATTGTGCTGTCACTTGTCTGTGGCTTATCTTCAGCTTGTCACCTTAAGCAGGTGGCATGACAGGTGACACCCCTAGCCCGGGCTTTGCTGTGCAGCCTGGGGCAGTGACAGGGACAGATGTGGCTCACCTCAGAGATTATCTCCTGGGTCAAGTTTCCAGTGTAGAAAGCTGATGCCCCTTCCGCCCCCAGCAGCTCCAGGATGGCCGCGAGGTCCAGGCGCCTGACGAACGTGCCAGGCAGCAAGGGCTGCCCGTCCGGCAGGAAGATGTCCCGAAATTTGTCAGAGTAGTTCAGGTCCTTCAGTTCACTTATGGCTTTGGCTGTGGGCAAGAAGGGGAGGGACATCCAGAAAAGCCACGATGCAGAAACACGCATGGGACCTGGAGCCACAACGCACCCAATGGGGATGCCAGAGACCTGCTGCTGCCTCTTGCCCTATATCAAAACTGGAGGGAGGCCAGATCATGCATCCATTATAATTGGGAAGGGAACTCAAAGAAACTCCAGTGCCCTTTCCTGGCTGGTGGGCTGCTCTGACCTGTCCATGGCCAGTCCTGGGAAAGAGCTCCAGTTCTGCTGCCTCCCCTTGCAGACCATGGCTCTTGTGTTGCTCAGCTCCCAACACCATCCATCTCCAGGTCCAAAGAGCCTTAATTTCCCATGAATAACCATCTACGTCCCCAGCTGCCTTGCACCCGCGCACAGTGGCCAGTATGTTCCTCCTGGCTGAGCAGCTGGCCTTGGCTCCCCAGCAGGTACTCACCCAAATCATGTGTGACATTAAATCCCTCCTGGGCAACACTGGCTGCGAGGCCCAGCAGCTTGGGCCATGGAAGTCTGCCAAAGGAGAAAGGACAAGGAGAAATGTGCCTTGGAGGGGTGCAGCAGGGCAGGGTGGTAGGGAGCAAGTGCAGGGCTCAACTCTGTGGTCAGGGACCTCCTGAAAGAGCAGGCTGTGGAGCCAGTGGTGGCCAAAAGGAGCATTGACTTTTCAGTGGGTTGTTTCTTTTTAGCAGGATCATCTCAGTTCTCCATGATATGCACCAGAGAAGAATGTCAGTGCAAGGACAGAGGAAGGGGCATCTCAGGAGCAAAATCTCGAGCCATGTTTTGGCCCAGTCATTTAGATTCCAGCAGGTCATTTAGACCCTCCCTCCCTGCCCCAACAGGACATCAAGTGCAGCCACACTTCTCAGAGTCCAGCTGAAGCGAGAAGGAAAATACACAGACCTGAATTAAAATGTTCTGCACCTCTTTCTAGGAGAACATTTATTGCCTGTCTCATTAGGCAGAATTTTGCTTTGCAGAAAACCTGACCAAGCTGAATTTTTCCTTTTGTTAAATAAAGTACCAAGAAATTAACATAATTTTCAACACAAGCCTCCAAGCAGCTAATGGTTTTGACTGGTGGCTGAGAACATGTCCTGATGGCAAGGGCTTGTGTGCTCCCAGCTCCCCTGTAGGACCCAGGGCTCAGCTTGTGCAGCATGAGAAGAGCCTGCCTGCATCTTACCTCCCGTGTAACTGGTGTGCCTGCTGCATTCCTTGTATCATCCCTGGCACCCCCACGAGCAGACCTGGCTGAAAAATAGGAAGGACAAAAGGGAAGAGTGGTCTCTTTCCCATGAGGACATGCGATGTGGTACCCCAAGTGCAAGCCAAGGAGATGCAAGTCATGTTGACATGGGAAGTGTCTGCACGGTATTCAGGAGAGGGGAAGAGGTCTGTAGCAACACACTGAACTGGGGAAGAAATTTTTTTTGAAAGAAAGATGCAAATTCAGTCCTGGTTTCAACACATTTTGGTCAGGAGAAGTAACTCAGAAGAACAACACAGGATTGTGCTTGTTCCAGGGACTCTTGTTCTCCTGGCTCCACTGCCAGAGGGACATGGGTCTTTACTCCCCAAGCCCTCCCTACAGGCTCCAGGTGTTTCAGTGCTGCCAAAGAAGAAGTATTTCCCATGGAATCCCCATGTCTGTAGGGCCTGGGTTCTCCCTCCTGTGCTTCCTTGGGAATTTCCCCCTAGGCCCAAGAGTTGCAGGGAGAGGAGGGCTGGAGACATCAACCAGCTACAGCCCTGGAGGGGTCAGCTCTGGGACACTATGCTGGTCCTCACCTTGGTGTCCTTCTGCAGGCCCTCCTCCAGTGGGATACCCAAAGGAGCCACCTCACGGAAGTCAATCACCCAGCTCCTGTTCTTCCGGATGTCGTGGACCAGCATCACCCCGCCCCTGCAGCAAAACAGGAGTCACGGCACAGCTCCGGCTGTCCCTGCAACAGCTGCTGCCACAAAGCCAGAAGGAACAGCGCAGGTGCCGCTAGGGCCTGGGCCAGACCTGGCACGATGAGGCCATGGTAGCAGGTCACCAGCCTGACAAGTGACCCAGGGCTGGCCAGCGGTGCAGGGGAACACTGCTGACCTTACCCAGAGAGCAGTCCAGGCCAAGTGAGCCAGAGACAGTGTGGGACACAGGCAGCTCCCCCCCTTCCTGAGCCTGCAGCTAGGCTGGGTCAGTCCCTGCCAGGCTGGCCAGAGGGCCGCTGGCTCTGTTTCACTGCCAGGCTGGGACTTTCTTTCTAATCTGACCAGTTTTGCAACAAAACTGAGTTTTTTCTTACAGCAATCCCTGGCACAGCCTGGAGAAGCTATCAGGTGGCAGGGCTTTACCCAACACTCCTGAGCCTCCTGCAGAGCAGAAAGCACCAGGCTCACGTGGATGTTACCCTGGGGGTGGGGGCTGGGAAGACACCACTCCTCACCTCCATCCCTCCCCTGGCTGCTGCTCAGAGCCGGGTGTGGACCTCAGCCTCCTGCTGCAGCAGAAGAAGAGCTTATGCTGGTAAGCATGCAAGCTCTGAAAGCCCCGGGACTGAGCGAGGGTGCTGCAAGCTCCTGTCACACTTGGAGTGGCTCAGCAGCCTGTGATCACTTTTCCAACCCTCTCAAGCCCAAGGCTCAGCCTTCCTTGGCAGCTCTTCCCTCCCTGGGGGTCTCTGTCCCTCACTGTCAACTTAGTGTCGGGTCTTTGTCCCACTGCAGACGTAGACATGTCCACCACCCGATGCCAGAGGTATGGCACTGTGTGCTGAGACTTGTGCCACCATTAAGACACATCTGAACTGGTGGGAAAACTGCCTGTTTGAGGATAGCTGCAAATGGTAGCACAGTGGCGAGTGATTGACACTTACCCGCCGATCCCCGACGTGTGGGGGTTGACGATGCCCGCGCAGAGGGTCGAGGCGATGGCTGCGTCCACCGAGGAGCCCTGCTCATTAAGCACCTCTATGCCCAGTGCTGTGCAGCGGGCAGCATCCGTGACCACGGCACCGCGGTGGAAGATCTGCCGGAAGAGGAGAGTGGTTGTGCGCGGGGAGGGGTGCTGGGGCTGCCCAGGTCTTCATGAAGTTCTTTGGGACCTGAAGCCAGAGGCCAGTGCCAAGGCTGTGGCTGGTCTGCATTTTCAGGTGCCTCCAAATGCTGGTGGCAGTAATATGCCCCTTGGCACATCTCTGCACCAGAGCAGCTGTGGCCGCTCTGTGTGTAGCCGTGGCCAGCATCCCAGCCAGCTTTCACAGAATTAGAGAATGCCTTGGGCTGGAAAGGACCTCTAAAGGTGATCTACTCCAACCCCGCTGCAGTGAGCAGGGACATCCTCCACTAAATCAGGTTGCTCAGAGCCCTGGCCAACCTGACCTTGAATGTCTCCACCACCTCCCTGGGCAACCTGTTCCAGTGATCCACCAAGTTTCAGCAGCAGACATGCTACACTGGTGGGCCATGTCTCATCCTGACTTCCACAAGCCCAGAGCATTGTTGGACTAATCCTCCAGAGCACGGGGCGACAGCGTGCCACCACCACACTGCAGCAACGCGGCCACTGGAAACGGGAATACAGCTGCCGAGAAAGCAGCATCCTTCCCGGTACCACGGCTTGTCCTCATCCTTCCCCAGCACCAGCTCTAAAGCAGGCACAGGAAGTTTGAGAAGGTTCATTTCAACCCTGCGGTACAAACTGCAGCAGCTCAGCAGGAGCCAGAGCAGCTGTGGGAAGCATGAAGACAGAAGGGCCATGGGAAGCTGGCAGGCAGAACCAGGCCCCCCAGCAGTGCCACAGAAGGGGCTGTGCTGCACAGCCCCCCTCTGGCACTGCGCCCCAGCCAGCCACAGGACCAGGCCACTCCACTCCCAATGGCTGTGTTTCACATGCCAGTGAGAGAGCAATAAATGATAAAAAAAAAAAGCACATCTCCCTCACGTGGGCTTGCAGGCAGCTCTGCCCTGCTGGGCGGCACGCGGAGATGATGATGGTGACTACTGGTTGCCCCATGGCCCTTCTCAGGCTGCAGTACTCATCAGGAGATGTTCTGCAGGAAGGTGTGACCCCATGGCCACACTCCATTTGCTCTGCAATTTTGCCCTGGTCTGTGAGACAGATTAGCAGGAGGTTCAGCACTGTTTTCACCTATGTCCCTGCTTGGTCCCAGACAGATCCTTCCAGAGGTGAACCTGTGCAGACAGACCCTTAAAACTCTCTCCAGGTGGAGATGTACAAAAGATTCCTACCGCTTAACTAAGGTCTGATTTCTGAAAGCATTCACATTTGGCACAAAACACAGCTGGAGAGAGAAGCAGGGCTGCCCGTTTCCCCCCAACAGCTGCTGGTGAGGAGGAAAGTTAGGGAGCTTCTCCTGTTTTTGAAGCCAAAGTCTGACAGAAAAGCCACTGTTCTGTCTTACCTGAGGGTCCCCAAAATAGATCTGCATGATCAGGGCTACCGTGACCCCTGTGGCAAACGTCAGGCAGGCGGTGATGATGACAGTCAGCCCATCCTGCCGGCAGCTGCAGTCTCCAGAAAAAGGGTCCTTGCTGGTCTCCTGGAGTGGGGACACATCCTGACTTCCCATCTCTGATGAGGACGAGGGCAGGCGCTGCAGACGTGCAGACTTCAGGAAGGAGTCTGGGTCTTTGTGGGCAGCAGGGAGAAAAAAATTGTTAGTTATTGAGCAACAAGGGGCTCTTGTTGCAGTGTTTACCCAGCGCTAATGTTACACCATGGCCCCCTCTAGCAAGGCTATTACCTTCCCTATTGATCCCAGCTCTCAAGGCACTTTCTGGCTCAGATGCTGAGTTAGGTCACCTTACCGATCCCTTCCTTTATCTCTAGTTATTTCAAACTGAGTTCCCTGGAGAATAAGCGGGCAAAAATCCCCCTGAAATTTGCTCTATTTCAGTTAATTTATCAGACTTCAGTGATGGGCCCACAGTTATTGCTCTGGAGGGGTTCTTAAACCAGCACCAACTTGCAAATAGGTCTCTGAAAGGCAGAGACGCTGCCTTGCAGCAGGACCAAAGGAGAGGAAATCAAGGTATGAAAAGAAGAAAATCCATCAGCCTTATTTGGAGTTACACTTGATCTAGAGCATCTCAGCAAAACAGAGGTGAAGCAAGAAGTGACCTGGCACAGGAAACACCTCTACAGAAGCATGGCAGAGTGAGGAGGGCAGAAAGGAGCAAACCTGCAAACCGGAAGCCCGCAGCTGTCCAGCCGCTCTGGCGGCAGGAAAGGCTCTGCTTTCATCTTTTGCTTCCTCCAGCTGACGAGGTGCACTGCAAAACCAAGCTGCTTGCTCAACGCCCAGCTCCAAGATGGCAAATGCAACGGGGCAGGGTTTTGCTGGGCATCCACCAGATGGCAAACAACGCTCAGCAGGATGGTAAAGTCTCTCTTTTGCTTTGAAAGATGCCTTCAGTCTCTGCTTGCATCAGCTGCTGCCTCTTTGGCAGGAAGAGTGCTGGCCAAGCGTGCCCTGCTTGTGCACGGCGCGGCCAGAGCAGCCACAGGGATAGGCCTGTCCCTGCCAGGCACTGAATGTGACCAAGCAGCTCAGGGCACCATCCAGGGCTCCTGGATGAATTTTTTCAGGGGCTGCCAGGAGCCAGGGGGTTTGCAATGCCCCACACATCTGTGGCGGGAAGAGGAGCACCAGGTAGAACAGATGATAAGCTTGTCTGTCCACACAGGGGATGTTCCCTGAGTTTGGGGTAGGGTAGGAGAGGAGAGAAGGAGCAGGAAACCCCACATCCTCTGTCACCCTGCCATGCTGCACCTCCATCTGCTCTGGCAGGCAGCATGTCCCTGGGGACTGCCAGCCCTGCCCTTGCCATGACATTAAAAAGACCTCCTGGGTGCAGCTCTCCTTGGGCCAGAAGGGAAATTAGTTTGAATTTCAGTGCTGCTGCAGCCAGGATTAAACCCCCTGCAGCCAGGGAATCCCCTCAGGGTGAATTTAATCTCACTTCCCACCTCGAGGATTTAGGAGGCTCAGCTGTCCCAGCCTCCCCAGGAAGGCCCCTCACCTGCATGTTTGGTCTGCGCGAGCTGGGCCTGCAGTGTGTGGGCAGAGCGGGAGGGCCTGGCTGGAGGTGATGAACCTCTGCAGGGGCCACGACTGGCCTGGCAGGTGATGGCATCAGGGAAGGATGTCACATACAGCCCCTGGCATCTCCCAGTGTGGCACCAGCCCCACCAGGGCGGGGAAAACAGTGAGGAGTGAACTGTGGTCTTCAGTCCAACCCCCCTAGGACACCATCCCTCTGCTACTGTAGTGCTGGTGGCAGGCCAGCCCAGCACAAGGGGACATGGACATCCAGGGAGCAGCCATGGGAGAGGACAGGCTGTGGCCCCCCATGGTGGCTCTCCCACCCACACCACAGTCCCTTTGTCCTCCAGAACAAACATCCCTCATGGCCTTGGGCAAGTCACTTAGTCTCTGTGACCACTGGTGCTGCACAGGGACAGCAGGGCCACAGCTTAGGGAGAAGAGCAGCTGGAAGCACAGAGGGCAATAAGCAGCCTGCAAGGCTGACACACAGGCGCCCGTCCCACTACCAATGTTCACGCTTGAAAGAGAAGCCACCATACCCTGCTTGACTTCCATGGGCACCATGAAGGAGATGCAGCTTCATGAGGGAAACGGCATTTTGGGGAAGCAGGGCCACCTCAGCTCTAGAGCCACTGCGGAGACTGGAGACACTTGCAGACTCTGGCAGGCTCTACAATGTGGGGCTGTTCAGTCCTTTGGTCATTCAGGCCACTTCTGTTCCCAGCACCAACAGCACAACAGAGGCATCCTCCTTTTTTAATGAGATCTTCTGAGCAGTAGAAACCTAAGGTCTGGGTTCCCTCCCCACCGGTCCAGCAGGTAGCGTGGCACAGAGAAGCACCACACGCGCATGGCATTGGAAGAGCAAAAGCTCCCTTGTGGCAGGAAAGCAGCAGCTCCTCCAGCCGCTCCACACATGGGCTCTTGGGGAGACCAAGACCCCACACCCAGCTGGACACCAGCACGGCAACCACCACCCTACACCTGCTCTGAGCTCTGCTTGAACTCCACACACAAGACGAGAGGCCTTGTACCATCGGAACTGTCATTCCCACAAATCTGCGTGCGGCATCTTCGCCTCGACACCACGGGACAGCGTGGGACAAGAACGGGCAATGGGGACTTCACCCGGCGGTCCCAGAGGGATGGGGCTGAGGACAAGGGGCACGCCGGGGTCTGCTCAAACAGGGTCCTCGGGGTTTTGGGGTCAACGGGGCAGAAACCACCCTGCGGGCTGTGGATCCCCCCCCCTCCCCGGGGTGAAATGCAATGTTGCTTGAAGAAACGCGGCACGGGAGACAAAAACCGCTTCCCTGAAGCCTCGAGAAGGAAGCAAGCAATTAAAAACAGGCGCAGGCTTTTCTCCAGGAACAGAGGGCCGCCGCGCACCCGGCTGTCCAAACCGAGCCTTGGCATCTCCGGCCGCCTTCCGTGCCGGCCGCGCCCGGCACGTCCCCGCAGGGCCAACGAGGGGCCGGGGCGCACAAGGACGCGGGAGCCCGGCGAGCCCCGCGGCTGGCGGTCTGGAGGGCGAGCAGGGGCTGCGGCGAGGGGACCCTGGGGCCGGCCCGCGGGAGCGCGCGGGTCGAGCGGGGCTCGGGGGGGCCCGGGGACACGCGGGGCCGCGGGCGGGTTCGGCCGCCGCCCCTCACCCGTGTCCTGCTCGCCCAGGAACGCGTCCTCCTCCTTCCGGGAGCGGAGGCCGCCCTCGGGCCCGCCGCCCGCCTCCTCCTCGGGCAGCCGCGGGAAGCTGGTGATGCTCATGTAGTCCACGGGCGAGCCGGCGGCCAGGGCCCGCTGCCGGCCTCCTCCGACCTCGGCCGGCACCGCCATCGCCGCCCCCGCCGCTGCCGGAAGGGGCCGGGCCGAGCCCGCGGCTCCGCCCCGCGGTGGGGCCCTGGCGGGGGCGGCCGAGGGCTGTCGGCGGGTGGGGGGGGGGGAGGGCAGCCAGGTACCGGTTACGGGGGACCTGGTGGTCCGGCGCAGCGTGGCACGAGGTAGAGGAGAAGGGCCGGGCAGCTTCAAGGGCCGGATGAGGCTCTGCGAGTCTGCCCCGCCCCCTCCCCGCCCGCTGCTCCACTCGCCAGGTCAGAGCCGGTGGAGGGGATGTGGGGTGGAACAGCCCTGCCCCCCTCAGAGCAGGGGCCGAGAGGCTTTCCCGGCCAAGGCTTCGGGCTGGCTGGATCAGAGATTTCTTAGTCCTGTCTCCAGAAGGTTGGAAGAGTTTTCCGAAGAACGTAGTTGATGTCGTCCCTTACTCAAGCCGACCTCTGGCAGGGAAGCACCGTGTACGGGGGAGGCTCCCACACTGCAGTTTCACCCATAGCAACAAGGGTGGTCCAGCACCCATCGGGACACCACCAAAGAGGCACCGTGACATTGCCACGGAGCAGCCCGGGGTGTTCTCTCTTACAGCCAGCTTGGCTTTCCAACATGTACCTCTCGTGCATGGCCATCTGGCGATGAGAGCTGGAGATCATGGTCCTCCCCCCAGCACAGCAGGCATCAGTTGGTGCTTGCGGGAGAGGCTGCCCAGGCTCAGCCCTGGCACCCGTGGCTCTCGCTGCTGCGAGCTCTGGTGGCTCCAGCACACGTCAGGGCAGGCCGAGGCTGCCGGGCAGTGCAGCGCCGGGTGGGTGCTGGCAGAGCCTGACCTGGGGTCACAGAGCCAGCCTCACCTGGCCAAACTGGAGCTATAGTTACCAACAGCTCCCATTTGGCAAAAAGCTTTGATTGAAATAGAAACAGCAGGCGAAGCCTGGTTTGCATTAACTTCTGAAATCAAACACACTGAAACATTTCATTTTTTTTTTCTCCCCACACTTCTTTCAGAGGTTGACCTAAAAAACACTAGTAAAATAACCAGAAGATGGCAGAGGTTGTTTCATTCTGGGCTGAACAAAATGCTTCGGGTTTGTCCACGTTACTTCCCCCACAATGACATCAGCCTCTGCCTCTCGGCTCAGCACACACAGTTGGCTGTTTGTCTGCCACATCTGAAAAATCACCCTCTTCTGACCTACCCTGGACATCTGTTGTTTTGGGAGTTGGGGCATGTTGAGTACTGGGCTCTCTGGCTCAGGGAAGTCACCTGAGAGGTACAGGTCCTACTTTCTCATCCTCCCACAAGCCACCTAATGCCCCCACTCTTCCCTGCAAGACCAGCTTCTGTAGCTCACCTAGTGCTCTTTAATGCAGGGAGATATAAACCTTCCTTTGCTATGGCGCTGGCAAGGTTTTGCTAGCACCCTCCAGCAGCCTGAGAGCATGATGGGCACCACCAGTATTAACTAAATACTCATGGGAGGATAGTTCTGCTTTTGCAAACCAGTCTCAGTCAGATCCATTTTCAGGCATCTTTCCAGCCTTCCCATCGCCAGCAGTTGGAGGTGGTCCCTTTCCCACTGGAGCAGCTCCTCCAAGTGCATACTGCATCCTCTTCCACCCTCTTGCCTGGCAGAGTATTAACAGACATCCTTGAAATGAAATGCTCTAGGAAGTGTGGGCAAGGACACTGCTGTCCTAGAAGGTCTCAGCAAATGCTATCCCCAGATGTTAGATAGATGTGTGACTTAACAATGCTTGAAGACAAAGCTCTACTTCCCACCTCTTGTGTTTTCAAGACCCTGCCTGCCCCAGACTGTCCCAGCCTCTGCTAATCCTGGGTTTCTGACAAACCAAAGCCAGTCAGCTCTGACACCTGCAGGCAGCTGAATCCCAAGAACTGGGAGCACTGCCTCTGCCAGCCTGGAAATCAAGCTGGGGAAACATCCACAGAGGGGACAGAGGCTCCTCAGTATTGTGCTCCCAGCCCCAACAGGCACCACTCACTCTTAAGGACATCCCAAGCACTGTTAATGACGAGTGGCATCAGCAACATCCCCTGACTGGACCAAACCCACAGGCAACCAACGCACATCACGCTGTGTGCTCAGCCATCGCCACTGCAGAGCTACCCTTCAGCAGGCAGCAGCTCTTTTAGCTGGCCTGACAACTGGTGTTGCCGAGACACCAGGTGCCCAGCTGCACAGCCACATCCCAACACCTGTTAGCACATCTTTGCACTTGCGTTGCTTTCCCCTTAACACCAAAAATTACTCATATTAAAGTTTTAACAGATATTATGTTTGAAGACCAAGAAAGACCACAATTTTGATTGATTTTCTCTGCAAGTTCGACACCAGAACATAATTGCTCCACTCCTCACAAGGTTAGGCCAGGAAATCTCTCATTTGCCTTCCTGACAGGGACTGGCTTCTTTGTGCTGAAAGCCAAAGAGATATTCTTCCAGGTCTGCAGTGAGCTTTGCAGAGCCTGCAGGCACCACAGCCTCTTCTCTGGACCATCATGTAGACTCCAGAAGGATGCAGCCTCCTAGTGGAACCTTATCCCAACAGCTGTGGCTCCCAC
Organism: Megaceryle maxima; assembly: GCA_024605025.1. Lineage (NCBI taxonomy): Eukaryota > Metazoa > Chordata > Aves > Coraciiformes > Cerylidae > Megaceryle > Megaceryle maxima. The sequence continues at coordinate 10,600 of JANHGN010005912.1, read as the reverse complement.
AGCTCAGCTCTCCAGCACAGGAAAGACCTTCTTCCTCACAGAGTTGCTGCGCAGGGTAGCACAGCCCCACACCAGCTGCCGGTTTAAGTCCCCTGCCCTTTAAGGAGAGGTCAGTACAGAGCAAGCATGCTCATTGCACCAGTACCAGAACTGCTGAGGAGAAAGCTGCTGCCCAAGTTCCTGTTGCCCCCACTGCAGTCCCTATTTGTCAGCTGCTGCTTTTCTGTCCTCCTAGCACTTCAACTTCATGCTTTCTGCTAGACTATCTCCATGTCAATCTCTCAGGTCTCTGCAATAACCCCTTGTTTTGACAGTGCTCATCATTGTAAGATGCTCAGCTCCATTCTGCAGGATGCCACATCCCCCTGAGCTTTCTTCGGGGCAGATGGTGTAGCTTTAGTTCTCTGAGTGATCAGCACCGGGGATACCTGCTTCTAAACCAGGCACCTTAAGAGATTAAAAGCTTGCAGCTGAGCAACTGCAATCACTAACTTACCAGAACCTTGAGATCCAGAGACCAATGTCTCTCCCCCATGGCCATGATCCTCCTCAACAGAGGATCTTCCTCAACTCTGGTTCTGCCTCAGCTTCCAGCCACTAGAACTCCAGAGAACTTCAAAGACCAAGGAACTCAGATGACTGAACAGCAAGCAAGCAGGGAATAAAGCAAAGAGGCAGGTAAGTAACTGTCCAGCTCTACACAATTTACAACAGTGCTTGAGATCCTGCTCTGGGCCAGACATGGGCCCTCTGCCAGGCAGCAGTGGCTCTGCCATGATTGCGTGTCATGGGACAGACAGCACAACAGCTTAACGAGGCGGCACTTGGCTTAACCTGCTTAACCACCTGTTAAAGCACAGATCTAAGCATTACTTACTGCTGCCACTACCAATGCTTCTGGCCCCTTCAATAAGTGCAGGACTCAAGCCTGCAGCACAAGAGACCTGAGAAAGCCAAAGAGCTTCTAAGCTTGGATATTAAAAAAATCCCAAACAACACAACAAACAAAACAAACAAGAACCAACCCCACAAACACAAAAGAAAACCAAACCCCACTCTGAAAGGAATCACACACCCCCACCATTTTACAAAACTTTGAAGATCAGAGGATATAGAAGCTGCACAGTAGATTATCCAGGTGACATTTATTAGAGCATTTCAAGTACACAATGATTTTACCAATGATTGTGAGCAGCTAAGATGCAAACAGGCACCAGTAAGAAAGGATGACCTAGAACTAGCAGGCTATGCAACTCCCATGGGAAATGAATGCTCTCAGCTGAAAGAAAGTATCAGACTAGAAGATTAGGCAAGCCTGGGGATGGGGAGGAGAAGATACAGAAGTTTATTTGAGATCACTTACTTAAATTGGCAACTCACAAGTAGCAGAAGCTGTCTGCTATTGCACTCTTCCCTTGGCATCCCAAGGACCTAAATTAGCCAGGTGTGGTTTTTCCACCAAGAACAGACAGCATTTCCCATTCACAGTAAGAATGGAGGCCTGCACCAGAGAGAAATTCTGTAGCACTAGCTCAGCACAGAGATTTAGATGCCTGGCTTCGCATACTCGCATGTGAGAATCAGGCTGCGGGGCTTGCACCAGTGAGGAAGCAAGGTGCTTTCAGCAAGAGCTCACTAAAACTACCAGCTCCTCCTTATAAGGCAGCTTTAGATCAGGACTCTTTTTAGGTGCCTGAGCTGTTGTTTAGAAAAGCAAGAACCACATGGCAACAAGACTACAAGGTCCTCTGACAATAACAAGGACTGTGCGTGTTTACCAAGAACTATTCCTTAAAGACAGGTCCTTAAAAATATCTTAAAGCAGAGACTCCCCCACTGATGCACAAAAAGGGCATGACCAGGGAGGAACTGAACTATGAAGTGATCAACTCATAAAAAGCACCTCACAAACCAGGGGCTAGGTATTTTGCCTGATTCGCAAGTTAGTAATTCTGCATTAAAGATAATAGCTGCCTCTGTTGTGTCTTAGACTCCTGTTTAAATCAAGACTCAAGTTTAATTCAAGAGCTTTAAAAAAAAAAAAAAAAAAAAAAAAAGGAGGAATTTAAATGCTTAACATTTAAAGGGGTATCTCTAGAACGACCGTCCTTCAAGCCTACTAAGCTCTGAGGTACATGATGGCAACTTAGTCAGGCGAGCAGAATGCAGTGGATTTTCTAGGCCTTCCGAATACACCTCCGATAACCCAATGAATCATAACTCTTTCTAGCAAAATCACTTAAAAATTTGTCTTCGGCAAAGATAATTTAAAAATTCTGGTCAACGACTGACTTGCAAGTAAAATGAAAAGTATCAGAAATGGTAACAACACAGTCTGTTTAATCAAATCCAATCTGATTACTACAAAAACATGCTAAGGACAGCCACTCAGCTCAGATCCTGGATGCTGCAGTGCTTTTCTCTCACAGCCCCTGCAACTGCTTTTTAAAAAGTGTTTGTCTAAAGGACAACAGTGGAAGACAGGTCAGGATTTAATGAGAGATTTCAAATAGAAGGGCGTATGTATATTAACAGATTCAACCTTCAGCACACAGGATTTTGATAGAATTACTGGCTGGAGTCACAGAAAGTTCCGAATTTGAACAGTCTTGAACCACTTCCAAAAATTCCAATGGCTTTTTAAGTTCCAACAATTAACAGGTATATAAAACGTAGATGGACTTCTCCAGCAGAAGAGTTGGGGCTCTTCCAGGCTAATCAGAGCGCTGGTACAGAAGGGAGTTGATTTGACTTCCCCCACCTTCCCACCAGTCCACTAAGGACTATAATTTATTAAAACCACCATTTACTGACGACTTGTTTTAACAGGCAAAATCTGCAGACTGTGTCAATCATAGTGGATGGCAGTATAGAAGATTATCCAAACAACCTGTGGAGAGGAAAGGAAGTGAAAGTTATTTTGATGCCTCTGGAGAGGGTTTGGATACAGAAAACAAGCCTCAGGCATTGCTCTCAGTAAAGGACTGGGGGCTGAATTCCACCTTTGAGATGGTCTCAGAGATCTTAGGAACACCATGCACCACAAATGGTGGCATTCGTCTTGCCTTCTGAGGTGAAGAGCTTCTCTGTGTTAAAATCCCACCATGGTCCCTCTAGTGATTTACAGACACCACCAAATCAAGTGCTGAGTGTATTCAGACACTTGGGGGAGGGGACTAAGGGAAAAACCAAAGGCACTCAAAACACCAGTTTGGGTGTAATGACACAAGGATGTCTGGGATAGAGGATGGGAAGACAGAAAAGTTAAGTGGTAGATGCAGAAGTATTATCTGTCTGTTCTTACATCCTTTCCTACACAGAAATCCCAGGTGTTAATGCTGTATTTCACAGCCAGCAGCCACCAGATTTGGGGATTTTCTTTCCCAATCAATTCCAATTGTTAGGTGATGCTAACATATCTCTCTCCTATCAGTGCACCACCTCACCTGCTTTTCTTCCAGGCCTTTTCCCTTAGAAAGCGTACCAACAAAATTCTCTAATCAACTTAAAGAAAGCAAGAGGCATTACCAGGAACAGTGCAAAAGATGTCATGAATCCTTCCTTTGTTAGCTCCCACGTCCCACCATACTCTTCCTCATCTATCTGCTGGAAGCTACTGAAGTAGAGGTACAGAACACCAGCATTGATCAGGCAAAATCTGGAAGAAAGCAATTAGGAACAGTCACTGCAGCGCTACAGGGTGTGGGTGTCCAATGTGCCACACAGCAACTCAGCAGCAAAACCTCTTTCATCCACAGCAGAGAGGAAGCAAAGAGCAACATGTTCCTGCCACACTTCCCAGGTAGCTTGGACGCTTCCTTAAAAGACCTTTGGGTGAAGCTCACCTCACAAGGCACAACCTACTCCCAGTAAGGCTCAGTCAAAAGCTGAAAGTATCAGCAGATCTGCCAACCCTCCAAGTTTTCCTACCCTGCTCCCACACAGAATCCAATTTCCTTGGGCAGGATACTTGATTTTGAGGCTCCTAAGAGGGCAGACTGTGAGAGCCTATGCTCAGTGTTAGATCCCTATTAGTGTCCCATGACCAAGTACAGTGACTCAGAGATGAGAGCCAGAGAAGACTCAATAGTGCCCACAGAGCCACAGCGCTGGGGCTCAGCTCAAGACAACTCTTAAGCACTCTCTCATCTGTGCCAACAGTTACACTGCAACAGAGGGGAAAACTGTGACCTCCTCCTGTTTGTCCTTAGACACGTTTGGCTTTACACCACCCCAACTCAGGGCTGGGGCAACCTGGGAAGTGACAGGCACATTTCCTGGGAAGAAGGCTGTGTGGCAAGGGCAATATGCGAAGACACACACAGAAGTTCTGTGGCTGGTAGCAAGCTGCGAGCAGCTGTGCGATTCCATACCACAGAGGAACCACACACACGGTTCTAAAAGCTTTTAGTTTTCCCACCATACACCAAAGCATGTTCACTTCTTATTAGCATTTAGCACAGGAATTGGCAGAGGCCCCTGAAAGTGCCTTGTGAATTAATGGATGTAAGTAAGTAAGAACACCACTTCTCAGCTACTCCACATCTGTTACTTCAGATTTAACTGTTTGCATGTAGCTATCAAGTTCCTGTTGGAGCACTACTGTTCTTACAGACATGTTTCAAACTTCCCTTCCTCCCTCCCACTCCCCCCTGAGAGACACTTAATGCTACTCTCTCCATTTTTTGCCACAGCCAGGACACTCAGGAGCGGGGACAAGATGACCAGTCAGTTCTGTCTACTAAAAGCTGTGGCGCTGTGAGCTTGACTGGGAGACCCTGACTAGGCAGAGACATTTGCAAATGAAGATTCCCCATCTTCCCACAGCGGTGCTCAGAGAGCAGGGATGAGTTTCCCATCTCTGGTGTCCCCCCAGAAGCTTTCAGGCACATGCCAGGGCCAAACAAACTTTCATTTCATAACTCAGAGTACTCACTGCAGCCTTCAAACACCTGCTGGGAAGTGCCCCAAGTCTCACATCTTGGTGGGGCTCTCATGCACACATGCCCTTCTAAACCCTGCCTTCTCCCCACACCGTGGCTGAAGGAACAACTTCAGCGAGCTGGGAGTGCTGCCAGAACACTGCCCATGGTGCCGCTTCAGCTGCTGGTAACCTACAGGCTTTGCTGTTTTGAAAAAACCTTTTCTTTTCCCAATAAAAGCTGCCCCTCCTATCTAACAGCACCTCCTCTCTGAGGGGGGCTCCTGACTCCAAAAGAAGGACTAGCACACCTTCCCCTCCCTAGGCCACATTACTCACACACGCAGGACCAGGCCACTTCACAAGTCAAGTGAACCTCTTGTTCCCTTCTCATACTCCTGCCCCCTTTAATAATAACAAAATAAGATCGGTCCTCATTTTTAAAAAGCATTAATCAGGCTGAGGAGAGAGAAAGAGGCTGATGAAGACAGGTTAGGATTTGTATGAATTTCATAACAAATAACAGTGGGGAATGCAATGCCCAGCAGACAGAGACCACACGGGGCCAGCCCACTGTTTACAGAACAACTTTAAAGCAGACATCAAGTAAAGTCCAAATGTGGGAAAGTACAAGACAGAAAAGAAAGGAAACCTTACACTGCTATTCCCACGAATCCCTTCAGTGGGACTACTCCCCAGATGATTCCCAAAATAACTGCAATGATCTGCCGGAACCAGTAGATCACGTCTAAAAACTCGTCCTGAGGAGATAAAGCACAAGAAAGATTTTGGCATTTATTAGGTTTCCTTTTTTTAAAGGCATCATACAATTAACAGATGAAAATGCAACCCACCGAACACCGAGTTTTCCACTCAAACTATCAGATATTGTACTCATTGCAGATGAAAGCACCTTACAGCACCACAGAGGAGAATGAGTATCTAGTCCCCTCATTTACTAACGATTCAATTCTATAAACATTCACTGGAATGAAAGCTTAAACAACTGTTTATGCTTCAAGACTGTTAGAGCCACTTACAGTGCCCCAGGGGCTGCCTTACACAGAAACAAGTGCTACCAGTACCCAGTACTCACACCAACTCCAAATACCAAATTGTATCTCACTGTACGTGCTGCAGGTGCCTCTGCATTCTTTCGGGGCAGCAGTAACTCTAAGTACTGCAGCTGGATGGTGCTGACTCACGCTTTAAACAAAATTCACCTCTGCTCACATCTTTTTCTCCAGCCTCCCCAAGGGTGGGATTGTCCCAGTATACCCCAAAACACCAACAGCCTTCGTGATTTTACTGTAGGATGTGCAAAGTTGTTTGGCTGCACATGGAAGACAAGAATCCACATTAAATATGATTGTTTCTCTCAGTCACTACATTTCTCAAGTCATTTTTGCCTTCAGTTCGCATCCCGTTGCATCGAAACATTGGCGCAGCCTGTCACTGTTCCCTTCACTAACGCCGAAACTGCTGCCCAGTTTGTCAGGGAGGGACAGGGCTGAGCACAGCAGAGCCCCTCCCGTTTTGCGAGCAACGGCAACTGATTAAGAAAAGAGTGACACAGTCACGTCTGTCCCCTATGGAAAAGCAGGGCAGCGCCCACACCTTCTGCGTGCCACGAGGCAAAGCAGGGACCAGATGTCCCTGGCACACGGGTCACCTGTGGGGCATGGCAGGGCCTGGGACGCTGCAGGAGCTCAGAGCACCTTGGGGCCGTGCTGCTGGGTCTCAGCAGCAGGAAGGGGCACAGATCGGGAGCACTACAGCACACGGAAGAGAAGAGATGCACAGGAAAGAAGGCTTTTACCAGCACTAAAAACACCAGGAAGTCTGCGGCTGCCACATTCGCAGTCACACTGGAAAGGTTTGGTGACAAATGTGAGCAAAACGTGCAATTTGAGCATGGGGGGGGGGGGGATTTTGTAGAAAACAAATCTCTTGCTGTTATTGATCTGTGAGAACATACCCATGCTGTGGGTCGGAGAAACTCTCACAAGCCTGTTCTTGCTGCTGCCTTTTTGCTTCAGACCTGGCAGATCAGCTGAACTTGCAAATACATTTTTCCCTTAACTTCTTAAAGATTATTTTTCTAGTTTTCTTTTAATTACACAAAGCACGCTTTTATTCAATCCTAGAAGACTTTAATCCAAAAGAGGAATTTAAGAGCGGTATCAATACCACAGGATCACAGAATCGCTGTGGTTGGAAAAGACCTTTAAAGATCAAGCCCAACTGTTATCTAACCCTACCAGGGCCACAACTACACCATAGCCTTGAGCACCACACCTAGACAGCTTTTAACTACATCCAGGGATGGCGATTCAACCACCTCCCTGGGCAGCCTGTTGCAGTCTTCAGTAACTCTTAAGGTAGAGAAGTTTTTCCCGATATCCATCCTAAACCTCCCCTGGTGCAACTTGATGCCATTTCCTCTTGTCCTGTCAGTTGTGACTTGTGAAAAGAGACCAACACCCACCTCCTTACAACCTCCTTTTAGGGAGCTGTTGAGAGACAGAAGGTCTCCCCTCAGCCTCCTTTACTTCAGGCTGAACAACCCCAATTCCCTCAGTTGCTGCTCAGAAAACTTTTTTGCAACACATAAATGCAGATTGTGGGGTTTTTTTTTGGCTTCATACCCATGTAGCAGAGAAGAACTGGCTCTGCTGTAGGCTACAGTACAGCAGAGGTGCTGCATCTGCCCTCAGGAGTTGCTTGGAGTGCAAGTGCTCTGGGTGATGGAGGACGCAAGACCCTACACACCGGTTGTCCACCGTGGAAGCCACAGCTGGGCTTAAACACGATGCTGCACCCCCCCGGGATGTCTGCCAACCGACACCCGGTCTCACCCGCGGCCCGGCCGGCCGGTGTAGTCACCGGCCGTGCAGCCCTGCGAGGACGGGGCCCGGCCGCCCCCAGCGGCTCCTGCGGCGCTGAACAAACGTGCCAGGCGCCCGCCCGGCCCCCGCGGGGAAGCTCCTCCATCTGCCCGCATCCCACCCAGAGCTGCCGCGGCTCCACGTGTGCCCGGGAGGGGCAGGACCCGCCGTGCCGGCCGCTGCCGGGCCTGCTGCGGCCCCCGCCCGCGCGGCCTCTCCCTCGCCCCACGGCGGCTCCGGCACCGCCGGGCCCCGTCCGCGGCGGGAAGGCCGCTTCTGTCCGCCGCCAAGAGCGTCCCCCGCCACAACGCCCGGCGCCGGTGGGATGTTAGTTAAGAATGCCGGAGCGGCCGCGACACCGACGACCGGCCCCGATACCGCCAGGGGAGAGCGGCGTCCCCGCCCCGCGAGAGGGGGCGGGTCCTCCGACGAAAACGCCCCCGGGCCCGCACCGCTCGGGAGTCCCCGGGGCGCGCCGCCGCCCGCACCTTGTCGTGCCAGGCGGAGTCGCTGCGCAACGCTTTGCCCCACACGGAGCCGCGACCGGCCGCGCCGCCGTTGGCGACCGCGTGCTGCTGCGCGTGCGGCGGCTCCTCCCTGCGCCGCGTGCCGCTCATCTTCCTTCCTGCCGGCCCCGGCCGCGCCGCCGGCCCGGAAGCGGGCGCCCGAGAAACGTCACCCGCCCGCGCCCCCGCTGCACCAATCACGACGGAGACTCCCATCGCACGTGACAAAAGAGAGCGACGCTCCCCCTACGGCAGGGGAGAGGGGCCAGGCTGCAGCGCGACGCTCGTCGGGCCCGGGGGGCGGAGCGGGGGCGGGCAGAGGCCTCGTGCGGCGAGGGCGGGGAGGGCCCCGCCTCCCCCCGCCGGGTGCCACCTCCTCCCTCCACGCCCCCGCCGCTCTCCGCGCGTCCCGCTGGCACCGCCGGGGCTGGGACGGGGGGGGGGCTGCGACCCGCAGAGCCGCTCCTCAGCGGGAAGACCGGAGAGCAGCCACCGAGCTGCGTGAGAGGGGCCAGCCCCTGGCACCCCTACCGGCACAGAGCCCCGTGCCGGGGACACGGCCCCGGGGACAGCCGCCCCTGGGCGCTGCGCGCGTCCGTCCGGCGGTGCTGCCGGCCCACGGCCCGTCGCCGCTACGGAGACTCTCCGCAGCGCCCGTCCGGAGACCCGCTGCGGGACCGCGGGCGATCGGAGCCTTTCCACTCCATGGCGGCTGATGAGGAGCGGCGGCAGCCGAACCACCGCCCTCTGCAGAAACTGCGCTCTGGGAAGTGTACGCAAATAAAATAATCGCATGGGGAGTCCTAAAGATTTGGCTATTTCTTTATGCTCTTGCCTTCCAAGAGCGATGGTATTCAACTAAAACCAGCTGCATTCCTCGTGACAAAACATCTTGGGATTTACTTCCGCAGCAGGCAGTGTGCGGGGTGTTTGCTGGGGGTAGATTCATTCTTAGGCTCCTCGGGGTGTGCCGAGGGGGGCAGATGGGCAGAGAAGGGCCTGAGTTTGTGACAATAAGTGATCCGATTTCTTGCACATGCGATATGGGGATATGAAATCAATTTAAACAAAGCTATCCGTGATTCACCAACTGAACCAGAGTAGGACAGTAAGAAATAGAACCAGACCTTAAATACACCTTCCCCCCATCTCTTCCTTCTTCATGGGTCCAGCTCTGCTGCTTCCTTCCCACCAGCGGCACAGAGCGGAGCAGGGAATGGGGGTTGTGTTCAGTCCCATTCCATGTTGCTTCTGCCGCTCCTTCCTCCATAGGGGAAAACTCCTCTAGTCCTCCCCTGCAGCAAATTCACATCCCTCCCATGGGAGACATTCCTCCATGAAGTCCTTTGACCATCCTGGGTAGCTTCTGTGGGTTGTAATCCTCTCACTGACAGGCTGTTCCAGCAGACGTCATCAAAAAGTGCTCCTTGGCTTGGTCTTGCGCAGAGGTGGGTCCAGCTTGGAGTGGGATGAGCTTCTTGAAGCTTCATACAGCAGCCACACCAGTATCCCCCTCCCCTCCTACCTAAACCCCACCAGACTCAAACCCATCACATCTATTAAAGGACAACAGGGTGTTTAATTCCTCTCAAGGGATAGCATAAAATTTCCCAACGGGAAAGGAAGAACTGAAGCTGCAGCCCCCTGAGATGTTGTCCCCACTCACTGCTGCCCTGGCAGGCTGGAGCAGGCACTGTGCAGATGGTGTGGGGTGGGGAGTCTGCTCTGGGGACCAGATCATCTAGTTCCAGATGATGCCCCCTTCAGATACTATGAGGCTGCAAGAAGGTCTCCCCGGAGCCTTCTCTTCTCCTGGCTGAACACCCTCAACTCTCTCAGCCTGGCCTCGTAGGAGGGGTCCCGCCTGGCACGTTGCCAGCGCTGGAGCATTGCAGGATGGCAGGAATGAGGCCGGGGCTGGGGGAGAGCCCTGAGATGAGAACGAAGGGCAGAGTGGGGGTGCCCAGGAGAGACTCAATCTGCAGCAAAGGCAGCGCTGCCCTGCCCGGCTCCCTGCTGCTGGCGGCAGCCCCCAGCCTGGGTGCCCCTCAGGGTGGGCTGCAGCAGAGCAGGGTTGCGGCTGCGTGGCATGGCAAGGGGCACAATAAACCGAGTGAGTTTTAAACAGCCCTGTGTGCTCTGTGTTTGGGAGGGGGTGAAGATGAGCAGGGTGATTAGAGGGTGAGTGGGGGCTCTGGAGGCATGTGGAGGGACTTGACAGTAAACAGGGGTCAGGAGGGAAAACAAGTGGTCCTTGGCGCACACCCAAAGGCAAGCAGTTCACT
>JANHGN010005911.1:193449-204040 GCA_024605025.1 Megaceryle maxima | reverse complement strand
TCATTACCAACCTGGAAAACTATTAATGGATAATAATCAGAGGGGTGCAACAGATTAGGCAGCCTCCTTTTAACATCTCTAACCCAGGCCCAAGGGAGGCAGCAGACTTCCCTGTAGTATGGGTCTGGTCTGCAGACAGGCCATCTGTTTCCATCAGAAGAGAGTCACCTACTACAAGAACCCTCCTTTTCTTCCTTGTTGAGGAAGTCCTGAGTTGTGAGGCTGAGGGACAAGCTATGGGTGAATCACCAGCTGGATCAACAGCTGGATCCTCGTCAGAAGGTTTGTCAAATTCAAGGGGTCCATACCCCTTAAGTGAGGGCAAAGGGGGAGGAGGGAGAGGTTGGGGGAGGACTTGCCTGTTTCTACAAGGTGGGACCTGCCTTTAAGTCTCCCCCCACCGTTCCACACTCCTGCCTTTAATCTGGTTACAAGAAGAAGACTGACTGTTTTCCAGGAGGGCCTCATATCTATTACTCAATGACACTGGAGGAGGTGAAGCAGGCAAGGGGGTGCTCACCTTCTGCCACATCCATGAACTTGCCTCCACTCACCCCCTTTACTTAGGTTACTGTCCTCTATCTCAGGGGGGCAGCACACAGTGACCCACTGATCTTGGATGTTATCTGTCTCCTGAATGGAGCACAGAGCTTGGCTCCAGCGGTCTATCTCATGTTCTTCTTATATCTCATATGTTCTTCTTGATGGTATTATCATTCTAGTAAATACTATCTCTGACACTGTTTTCAACACTTTTCTTTGGTCCTGGTTCAAAAGGAATACCTGAGGTCAGAGTAAGCAAGTAGTATATTATGGTATATCCAGACTGACAGATTAGGAACAAAAGATCAACCTGAATGGGTCCAATCTGGATCAATCATGCTTCATTCCAAAACAAAAATTCTTCTGGACAGATTGGGTGAAATTGAAGGAATGATGATTTTTATTAACAAAGTGCACATTGATATGTCCTTAATGAATAGTGGGAGGATGTGGCCTGTTTGTATTGCCACTAAGACTCCCAGATAGATTACATGCTTGACTGCTACCGTATGTTAGTTGGGAATGACATTGCAACCTGTCTGGGAGAGGGACTCTCACAAAGAATTATAGACACCAGTCTTCTTTAGACACCATTTTCTGCTGTTGTACTGGATCTGACTTTTAATTATTCCCATGTATGTATCTGCAAATGTTTTCAAAATGGCAAACTGCAAAAAATTATCTTTGGACAGTCTAATTGGCCTCAACACTACCTTGGTGTCATTTTATTTGAACTAAATTCTTCCTTAGTTAAGGATTTGTAGTCAAAGTCCCACACCTGCTGACTTGCTGATAGAAAGCAGTAAAGCAACATGTCTATTGGAATCTAGCTGCCTTTCTACATAAGAACTAGAGAAAAAGAAATAATAGTTCAAAAGTCTATTTCAAAGAGTGAGGCACAGTCTGGTTGATCACTTTTTAAGAAGTTTTTGTGTGCTACTGTGCATGATAGATAAGTGACATTAGGATCATGGAGATACCACAAAAGGACTGTGTAATACTGGTAATTTGTTTTGTTTTGTTTTGTTTTTCTACAAATATAGAGGATTTTTGTTTGGTTTGGGTTTGTTTTTTGTTTTGTTTTGGGGATTTTTTTGGTTGGTTGGTTTGGTTTGGTGTTTTGGTTCTGTTTTTTTTGGGGGGGGTTGTTTGTTTTAGTTTTTTGTGTTTTGTTTTGTTTTTCTTTGGTTTGGGTTTTGGTTTTGTGTTTTGGGGTTTTTTTTAAAAGATGCTAATGAAAATCAATTTTAAATGCTTTTGTCTTTAGCAGTGCATTTTTTTGGTGGAAAGTTTGTCACAGAAATCCAGAAAATAATAGTATGCTGATGATAGGAAGTGGTCATTCTTTAACTTAAATTACATGCTCTGTTCCTAAATGTCTATCTAAAAAGGAGCTTTCTGAAACAGCACAGAACGGCCCAAACTCTCAGGTCTAAAAGTTAAATTATAACATTAAATTAAAAGAAAAAATAAAAAACCCTTCTGCAAGCAATACTCTCTAATGATCTAATGTTCTTCATCTTGAAATTTAATTTACAATGGTGCTTCTAGGACCACACATACCTCATGCTTCTATGTTAAGCTCCTGTGAAGTTGAAACTGGATGAGGGATTTTCCCTATCTATAAATTTGGTCTCTCCATGAAATGTGAGTTGAGAGAATACAGAAGAACTCGATTCATACATATTAATCCTCTTGTATGTCAAGGAATCTATTATTTTCATATGCTTTTATGCTTCTCACAATGTAGGGTAATGATGCTGTTTATATTAAAACTTAAATATTTTATAGATACAATTAAAAAAAAATCCATGTAAATAAGGTTAAGGGTCTGAATAAAATGTAAAAGCAAAGAAATGTAAATCTTAGCTAGGAAATTCTGGTCTATATGATATTCTTTAGGAATATATTCTTTCTGTCTGCAGTGATTGTATTTGCCCTTTTGAATAGAGGATCATGTTGTCAACATGAGCTCAGATGGTAATTCACTGATACTTCTCTCTCATGCTCTGTGTCTCTCCTTGCTTGCACCCTGCCCTTTCTTTTTTCTTCCAGAGACTGAGGTTGTAACATAGAAGTGGTGATTATTTTCAGAGGAACTATTATGTATGCGGCCATATTTAGGATCAAAGTGCTTGTTTATGGTTAGGTTATGAGGTGGCTTGTACCACTTTGTCATTCTCTTCATTAGTTACTAATCCTGATGGATTCATACATGTGTGAGTATGAGTATGTATTTATAAAGTGGGTTTTTTTACAGGTTTTTGATACAAATATCTTGTAGGGATCCCCTCAAAAAAACCAAAATACGTAAATTCTCAATGTTGCATGTCCATTTTCAGTTATGTTTGGAGACCTGTCAGTCACATAGTTTTGCTGATATATGTTATGCTGTGTCAGAATAGTTTTTTAGTTAATGAATAAACCAAGGATTGCAAAATCAATGCCCTAAAGAGGTCTAAATATATGAATTCTCCATTATTCCATTTTTAAGTAAACTTGTAGTTTCATCATAAAAGATACCAGTTTAGCTTGATGCAAACCCATACTGATAGGCATTAATTATATTTCCTCCTCTGTTTTATTAATCAAGTCCTATATTGGCCAGCTGTTCTGCTTAGGATCGATGTCAGTGTGACAGGCCTATAATTACCCAGGTCATCTTCTTTGCCCTTTTACAATACTAGGACAACATTCGGCTCTATGCAATGTCTCTAGTGTTCTGTGATGTATTGAAAATCAACATTAATGACACAGAGAGTTCCTTCACATGCTATCTCTGAAACCTTTAAATGTAAGTTATTTGGATATACCAATGTCTGGTTTTAGGAGCCACTTTTTAATATCTTTGTGAGCTGCTATTAAAATTTTGCCATCCTCATCAACTGAACATGATGGGAGGTTTTTTACATTAATGGATTTTGGAAATATTTGGGAAACACTTCTACCTTTTGACTAATGTTATTGATATTTTTCTTCTTGCAGGATCAATCAAAATCCTGTTCCTGTGCTTCCCTATGTTCCTGTAACATCCCAGGCTTAGCACTAGAGCTGCTGAGTCAGAGAACGAGAGTGAAAGAGGATGAATTTTGAGGTAAATATTACGTTTATGGTGTTACAGGATCACCTGGAGGCCACAAAAAAAAAAAAAAAAAAACAACAAACCCAAACAAAAAAACCCCCAAACATTAATCTCTGTATGATTTCAGCATCAAATAATTTGCAGTCAAAGTGTAAGATAAGGGGCCCTAACAGACATGAAAAAGGGAGACAAAGAGCCCGGTGACACAACAGTTTTAGTCAGTGTAATGGGGAGTACAAATGTGTTTGACAGCCTGCGCTGAAGCGTTGTACAAGCCTTGTAGCATTGTTTTAAGACAAATGTAACCTATGAACTCATAGACCCACTAATGTCTGTCAAACCTGATGTGCATTTGCTGAATAAGAAAAATATCAGGCAAAGAAATATTTCAGTTACATTCTTCAGGATAAAAAGCCTCTTTAAAGCTGAGTAATGAGCAATAAACATGATAGAGGGGATGCTTGATGGGCTCGCAGCCTTAGTGCCATGAACAGCTCCATTGTCAATTGTACCCATTTCTCTTAATGTCACTTCTGGTGCTCCAGAGCTGCAGGTCTTCTTGCCAGTGGGGTCCCACAATACATAAACACCATCAAGCTGCTGCTCAGTAGCGGTAAAACCAGGGAAGGCTTCCCGTGCTGCTGCTGCGGCTGATGGCCTGGAAAAGGAATGCTTTTGAAATGGGCTGTGGCATTCGCTGCTTCACTTGATTGCTTCCATCTCTGCATCAATCCCTATTTCAACACAGCGTGTTGAATCCTTCTATAAACCACTATAAAATATCAGGTTAAAACAAGCTAACACAAGGCTTGGGTTCTATCAGAAATATGTACCACTTGGTATTTGACTTTGGTAACTTCATAATGAAAATGATCCCCATTATTTCATGACAATGTACTTTCCGTTTCCTAAGGGGCTAGGTCCAAAGTCTGCTATAGCCAGGGGAGGTCGAAGGAGGCATTCCTTCTTCTGGCAATAAAATCTACAAAGACATGATACTGACATAGCTTCTGTTCATGTTAATCATCCTGGAAAGCTCAATTTTATTACAGGAATCAAACAGGCAAACAAATACTGTTTGTACAGTGGTTTTCATTAAGTCAAAGAACATTATCAGGGAAAGACCCTATGAGGGAAAATATATTCTTTTTACAAAACTGTTAAAATCACTTTTTAAGATTTTAAACCTCAGTGCTTGTGTGCCATTCAATTTCACACAAATCTGTAAAAGACTTATAAATTAAATACAGAAATCATAGATCACAACCTTTTTTCCTTTCATGTTTTCTAACACATGAACAAAATTACTTTCACCAAAATGAAATGAACTGACATCTTGTCATCCTGTGTCCTATCTACAGATACAGCCTGTTGGTCCAGAAGAGAGCATCAGCCTCAGGTACACAGAGTTTTGATGTAACTCCTATATTAAGATAAAATAAAATATGTAAGATGGGTAAATCAGAGGAACAATGCCAGTGTGTTACCAGCATTAATGGCAGAGAAGCATTCTAGGGGTTACTGCTGACATTGTGGAATTAATTTATCACCATAGAAAACAGAATAAAATTCAGGATGTCATCAAGAGTATAAGGACATCTAGGACTTCTGTATATGGATAATAAACATACATACTGAGATGTGGTTCTTAACATTCATAAAAACATTGCAATGGATAAAAATGTTTTGGTTTCTATTGGATTAGGAGAATCTCTAGTTTGATCATACAAGACAGGTAGCTGTGCTTATATCCTTGCCATCATGGAAAAGGGACTGCTCACTTTGGGAAGTTGATGATAGGACTGTTGTATTTTTCTTGCAAAGACTTAAAGGAGAAAGGTAATGAAAGGTAAAGGAAATACAGGAAACTATTCAGCAGGAAAAGCATCTGACTACCAATAAAATTCTGTAATCATTTAAGGTTGCTGGTTTTCATCCATGAAGCCTTAAATCTAGTTTTGCCTTCCAGCAGTCTCCTTCTCTAGTATGTTATTACCACATTTGCAAATGCCAGTGAGGCTTGAATTGTAACCTTAATATGAAAGAGAGTAAATTTCCAAAACTTTGTACTAAATAGTCTGTTAACATTTAAATATCAAGGCATGTTACAGAGCACATCTGGTTTTCTGGACATCTAGGATGTGGGGGGGTGAGAGTATATGAGATAGACAGGGTCTGAGAAACAGTGGACTGTGGGTATTAATAATAGATAAATATTTCATTATTCATAGATTATGACAGCTTGTATAGAAGGTAGTATCAGACCTCTGTGATGTTATTGAAACAAACATTAGTAACTATTGTCAAAGTTTTCAATCTTGTAGTCAGTTGTAACTAATAAACCCACATAGTTCCTCTGTCATCTTTCTCCACGTTTCCCCAAAAGTACTGCTACTTGTCTATTTTCTTCCAAGTTCTTGGATCTGATAAGAAAGTTGGAATTTTCATGAGCTTTTATCAGTTTATTACCTGTAAAACTACAGCAAGCACTTTGCTGGTTTGAAACTAGCCATTTGATTTCTAAGGATATGATGAAGTATTAAATTTAATCCTTTCATCAACAGTATATCCCTCTTCTGTAAACCACAGAGACACAGTGCGCTGTGCTTGCGTGGGAAGTCACTGCTGCAAGTCCGGTTATTCTGTTCCAAACCCATATGCTGCTAATATATCAATTTCTTATCAGTAATAATAATAGTAATATTATGTGATTCTGACTTTATTCTTTAACTTCATTTTACAATAATATCAACCATTTGACTTGATCATATTCCTCTCCTATCTTCTGAACAGACAAAAAAGTGATAGTAAGGGGAGACTCAGTCATCTGGCATATTTAAATAGTGCAACTGCTTGGCCTACATTTCCTATCTCATTAAACTGGATGGTAATATCCAACTTTTTGTGGCTTATGGTTGGATATTTAATGTGCTCTTTCATTACCAATGTACTTCATGCTGCCTAAATTCACATATTATGAACAGTGTTTTTGAAGGGTTTAAACTGTAACCCTCAAATCTGTCTATAGTCCTTTCTATACTGGCTATAAAAAAAAATAAAATCAAGGAAAAGGAATAAAATTATCTCTAACAGCATGATTGGTGTTTCCTGAACTGGGAAATAATGATACCAATTAAATTCCAACACACCACACACACACACACCCCGCTTTTATTCCCACTTTAAAGTATCCAAATGCACAATCAGGAGTCATGCCAGGTTAACCAATTGGCTGTTAATGAAACCTCTGTGTGAAGACCCTCCCTAATCTACTCAACCCTCCAGAGATCAAACAGAGAGTTAACAGAGCAGAGCAGGTTATATGTGATGGATGTGTGTGTATAAATCACTTCCTCAAAGCTTAATTGTTCCAATTCACTAGTGGCAACAAACTGCAAAGATTCTCACAGACATGTAACACTCCCTCTTCCTCCTTCTCCTGCGTAAGGATTATTGGCTGAGAGTTGGAAAACTCCTGGGAATCCAGGTAATATAGTAACAGGGTAGAAAGCAGAAAGTCAAGTAGGGAATAGCAGCAAGCATGTAAAAGAAATAATAATGATTTTTGTCTTCTCATAAGCCTCTTATTGGCCCTGAGGGAATCCATATTGTTGGTTCAGCTTTTGGTGTTGTGCAAATAGGTTTGCTTAGACGTCCTAGAAGAAGGTAACTTAAAAGAGACAATGGCAAAAGAATAAATCATGATTAAAGATGATTTGTAAAATTAATTAATTTGTGAATCGCAAGCTCCAAAATGATACTTATGTCAATTGCTACCAACAATACATATTTTTTTGGTTTGCTTTTGTTATTCTCATAAAATAAATCTATGGAATCTAATGATGTGAAGAACAGTTGTTTTTGTACTTCTAAATATTTCACTTGTGCTTGCATTCTCGGATATCTTTTTAGGAACTAATCTTAGAGCTCCTACAGAAGAAAAGTTCACTGCTTGAAGATTGCACTGAGACCAAAGCCATCTCCTTTAGTTTGAGAGAGAAACTATGTTTTCATTATTATCTCACTGGTAAAAACTATTAATATAACCAGGAGCTGATTTGCATTTGAGTGAAATTTTAAATGACTGCAAAAATATAATTCGCTTAAATGTTTTTATTTATTCTTTGTTTTTAATTTTTTTTCACATTAGTTATATCTTTCCCTCTGCTTTTTACCCTCCAATATTTCTATTACACACATTTTCCTCCTTTTCCTAATATTATACTCCAATTGTTTTTAGCTTTTTCTATGCTCAATGAAAAGACTCCTGACAGAAAACAATTTGCTTGTTACTTCTTATTGAAGCGTTGATATTCATGGATAGTTGTCCATTAAGTGTTTCCTCTGAATATCTGCTATAGAGTAAAAGAAGGTTGAGTAGGTCATGAGCGTAAGCATGTGAAGAGCAAGTTGTGGAATTAAAAAAAAAAAAAAAAGTGAAAGACTCAGACTCTTGCACGTGTTCTGTATCTTAAGTTTATTATTTACACTGAAGATGATGAAACTGAATATGCAAATTCCAAGACCATGGTCATAGATCCAAATATGATAAATCCCATCTCTGTCCAGAGACAAAGTATTTGTAGATGAGATTAATGGAGGATAAGTATCTTATTAAAAGAAAATACATTCATAATGAAAAAAAAAAATCTTATAAAGGTCATTACTAGGATAAAAGTTGTACCTTTAAAGCATTAAACTTCAGGTCATACTGATGGGCATGAAATTCACTTCATTTCACTTCACTTCAGATGACTACAATTTGGTCACCTTTAATTCCCTTCTTACATGTGCTCTTATGTGTGCCTGTGGCATCATCTGTCTCACTTTATAGTTGAGGCATTTGGATTAATAAATCACACTCTTTTCTTCTTTGTTTCTGTAGGACATGATTAATTAAAATGCTATCTTCTACATGTCTATATTATAGACATCTGCAGATGTCTATATTGACATATAGACATATATATTTGGTCAGATAAATCCTGTGCAAAGCAACATATTCAACAGCCCCACTTTTTTTTTTTTTTTTTTTAATTTTCCTAACCCCCACTACATGTGAATTTCTAAAGACAGTCGAAGTATAAGGTTTCAAATTCAGAGTGGCATGTACATGTAGACAAGCTTTGAAACTTCAGTCAAATACCATGTGTAACAGCTGAGCTTAGCAGCAAAAAAAGCCCCAGTCCTGTTTTTATAATGGTCAAACTGACAAATCCTCTGTGTTACAATAACCATATGGATGAATACAGTAAATTACAATTGAAAGCCAACCAATGTCACTTCCTTCCCTACATCGCAGAAAACTAAAAGTGTGCCTTTGTACAAGACAAGAATTGTTTTGCCTCAATTTATTGTGTGGGTAAATCCAAATCATTAATCAAGTCCCTGCTTAGTTTTAATGCCAACTTTTTCTCCTAACTTTGAAGATTTCATTCTAGAATTTCAGACAAGTCAGACCAGAGAGCTATGTACTTCTCACACTTGATCAGCTGGGTCATCTATATCTAGGGGAAAGGGTGGTGATGAAGTCAAACAACAGTGCAAAATAATTGCTTTTTCTTTTTTTATATAGAAAAAAAAGGAATTGTGTTGAAATGGCTAAGTCTTCAAAAGGCCATTTTGCAAAACAGAAATACACTTAAAAGCATATAATCTTTAGCTGGAGGCCAGGCTGAGTATGTTTCTGATTACGCTGGTGACCCTCACCCTAAAATCCCTTTGTAGAAATGCCTTTATTCTAGACAACAGACTGACTCACAAATGATCTAACAGATTTCACAGCACATAAATTAAGACCTAATAAATTATTTCAAATTCAGACTCCTTAATTGCAGAATCAGTGAAGCATTCCATTTATAATTGCAATTATCTAAACAATTAATTAATACAGTTAAAATGTGGAATCACAGAAAAAATATTTGATAGCTATTTACTGTGGAAAACACAGGCTAAAATCTTAAGCACTGCCTAAAACTGGTAAGACTGTTTAAAACCCATTATTCATGGTTGGTCTAGATACTAGAATAGGAACATTTAATGATATAAGCTTAGCTGAGTCTAAGTGTTCAGATATTAACCTCTGTTACTGATTAATTTTTATACTTATTTAGAAATGTTCCATTTTTCTACTACTTTTACAGTGTGGTAATGTACTTGCTTTAGCAGGCAACATTTTTGAAATATATAATATATATCATATGTATTAAATATGTAATTCCAAATTATTGATTGGAATTTGTAGATACAGAAATAACAATTGTACATTTAGGAAATGTACTTTGTAGTTTTGGCTGTGGCTGTATGTGGATGGCTCCAATGTAAATGTCCAGTGCCAATGTAAAGGGTATACATTTATATTCTCTTGTCTCCCATATAAATCTAATAGTGGGAATGCATATCATCTATAAAATACAGAACAGTTTGTCCTCTGCACATAATGGTGTTTCTAAAATACCCTAATTCCATTTTCTTCCCCATGCCCAGTAGCAAAGATCAAATGGAGGAAAAAACTAAGGAAAATGTTAGTCGTTGCTATCATTTAACTTATTTCATATATTGAGATATCTGCAATGAGAACATTAAGTTGGCTATCAACAAATGAATCTATACTGTGTGCAGGTATAAGGTGCTTCTGTCCCAGTACTTTGTATTGTCTCAAACACCGTTAGTGACCAGTAATAACATTGCTGCCCCTGAACTCTGTCTCTATAATTTCTTACAATTTCATTGCATACAATGCAGTAGGACTGTATTTATTTCTGTACTGACAACAGAACAAAGCATGTGAAAATATTGAAATGTAATACTGAGCTTTTAGGAAGGATTCCTGATGCTCACCGAAAACCCTAAGCAGCAGAATGTTGTTCATCAGAGATGTAAATTGAATGCTGCCATTTTCTTAATGACCATGTCAAAAAAACCCAAACCAAAACAACAGCAAAAACAAACAAACAAACAAACAGA